>OZ035997.1:31699844-31724844 GCA_964035015.1 Corallium rubrum
TACAAACCACAACTGCTTGTAACTAATTAGCATCCCAAGATGATTATCCCAAAGGGATTTTTACTATTTATTCATTTCACAAGTTGTTTACAACACTCGCGTCCTTGTTGTATTGAATATACAATCACTCGCCTTCGGCTCGTGATTGTATAATTCAATACAACACGGCCGCTCGTGTTGTAAACATTACATGTGAAATTCATTACTACATTTAATTCATGAGTTTTGCAGCCAATCCAATTTCAGAAATTACGTCACATGTTACCCCTGTAAACCCCATACAAACTAAAACCAATGATGCTAATTAGTTACAACCACTAGTGGATGTATACTCTTCTGATACAACCACTAGTGCTTGTAACTAATTAGCATCTCAATATCCCAAAGGGATTTTTACTATTCATTCATTTCACAAGTTGTTTACAACACTCGCGTCCTTGTTGTATTGAATATACAATCACTCGCCTTCGGCTCGTGATTGTATATTCAATACAACACGGCCGCTCGTGTTGTAAACATTACATGTATATGTATATGTATATGTATATGTATATGTATATGTATATGTATATGTATATGTATATGTATATGTATATGTATATGTATATGTATATGTATATGTATATGTATATGTATATGTATATGTATATGTATATGTATATGTATATGTATATGTATATGTATATGTATATGTATATGTATATGTATATGTATATGTATATGTATATGTATATGTATATGTATATATATATTTATATCTGGACTTTCGCTTACCTCAAAAGTCTGCAACAGGCTGTACGTTTCATCTAAAAAAGAATCTCCAGGCAGATCTGCCTGAAGATTCTTTTTTAGATGAAACAGCCTGTTGCAGACTTTTGAGGTAAGCGAAAATCTATATTTGCTCTAACTATATGTTATCGAGCACTCTGCGCGTTTCGTAGACCAAAACCCACACGTATATACGTATGTATATATATATATATATATATATATATATATATATATATATATATATATATATATATATATAATATTACCAGGGTTAAGTCACGTTGGCCTGAAAAACCGAGAAAAATCTTCTCGACGTTTCGAGCGAAGGCCCTTCGTCAGGAGAAATTAGTAAACAACTCACATGTGGTCACGCGTATTTATAGCAGAGCTACAATGGGAATCACGTGAACACATGTAAGCCAATAAAAACAAAGTAAACAAATAAATTAATATGTAATTTTAGCCTGCGTGCAGGTGCTGACCCAATTTGTGGGTCAGGTACCTGCAAATAGGCAAAGAAACAGGTTATAAATTACTATTTAAATCATCAGAAAAAGGTTAAGGAAAAGGTGTGGAATATGGTGGTGGAGTGAGCTAAATGAAAGAGAATCGCTCATTGAGGCCGTGAGGGTGAATGGTACCAAGTTTGTAAATGAGACGCATTTCTTGTTTACGACGAGTATCGTTACAACCTGTAATGGGCTGAATGGCACAGATTTTCATGTTGGAAAAGGAGTGGTTGGCACTGTTGAAGTGCCTGGCAACAGGTTTGTTTGGCACATTGTATTTGACATCACGAAGGTGTTCAACAAACCTGTCACCTAAACGTCTTCCAGTTTCTCCGATGTAAAGCATGGGACATTTACTGCAAGAGATACAGTAAATGAGGTTGGAGGAAGTGCAAGTGAAACTGTGGGTTATGTTAAACCTACATTTTGGAGCCGAAATTGAAATTGAGGAGTCTAAGTATTTACAGGTGTTGCACCTACCACGACAGCAAGAGCTGGTGCCAACATGTGATACCAAGGCTTGTTGCAGTGAGCTGTGAACAACGTTTTCCCGGATGTTTTTGCTATGCCGAAAAGATACTAGGGGTTTCTCAGAGAAAATGGAAGATGTTTCTGGGTCATTTTTAATGAGGTCGAAATTGCGGCTAATGATGTCCCTTACTTTGAAATTGAAGGGATGAAAAGTGAGAACTAGAGGTACTTTTTCATTAGAAATGGTAGCCAAAGGTTCGCTTAAGGTGTCTGAACGGGAAATGTTGGAGACCTTGTGTAAGGCAGTGTCTAAGAGGTGGGAAGGATAACCGCGATTAACAAAAAAGTTTCTCATTTCCAAACATTTGGCATTGAAATCATCATCTTCACTGCAGAGGCGGCGAAGACGAAGAAATTGAGAGAAAGGAATGGAAGTTTTGGTGTGTTTAAGATGATGAGAGGAGAAGAGGAGGTAGCTATGAGAGTCAGTGGTCTTGTAAAAGACAGAAGTGCTCAGCTTATTACCATTAATGGAGATGAGAATATCTAAGAACGACACACTAGTCTCACTGATCTCCCATGTGAACTGGAGTGCTGGGTGGAAGTCATTAACATAGTTAATGAAGCAAACCAGGTCAGCGCGCGAACATGATGCAGTGCCTAAGCAATCGTCAATGAACCGACCATAGTAGTCAGGTAGGAAACCAGTGTATTGTTCAAAGATTTGTTTTTCCACATAACCAACAAATAAGTTGGCATAGTTAGGGCCCATTTTGGTACCCATGGCTACACCACTAACTTGTTGGTAATGCTCACCATCAAATGAAAAATTGTTGAGGGTGAGCACTAACTCGGCCAGGCGTAACAAAGTAGTGGTCGATGGCTCCCGAGTTGTGCGTTGATCAAAGAGATATTTAAGTGCTGGAAGACCATCGTGATGCGGGATGACAGTGTAGAGTGATTTGACATCCATGGTGAAGATGAAATGATGTGAACCCTGAAAACTAATGTGGTCACAAATTTTCAGAGCATGTTTGGTGTCCTTGATGTAAGAAGGTAAATTCTTAACCAAGGGCGCCATGATGTGGTCAAGGTAGGATGAAATGGCTTGGGTAGGGCAACCACAAGCAGACACTATAGGTCTACCTGGGTTGTTGGGTTTGTGAATTTTGGGAAGGAAGTACATGACAGATGTGCGTGGAGTGGTGGTTAGGAGATTGCTTGCTGTATCAGGCAATTCCCCAGTGGTGATGAGGTTGTTGATGGTGGATCGAATGGTGGTGTTGTGTTGGGATGTCAAATCACCATCAACTCTGCTGTAAAAAGCAGTGTCGTTTAGTTGCCTTTGAGCCTCTTCGCGGTACAAATCAGCTCTCCAGACAACCAAAGCACCACCTTTGTCAGCAGGTTTGATGACAATATCATTCCGGCTACGCAATGATTTTAAAGCACTTAATTCACTAGAGCTGAGATTAGATGGCGTTTTGGGCCTAAAAGGTGGGAGCTGATCTATATCATGTCGACATTGTCGAATGAAAAGATCAAGGGAGCCAAATTGGCCTTCCGGAGGAGACCAGGAAGATTTTTTAGGATTAGCAGCCTCAAAAACATCCTTTTGTTGGATGGAGGAATTATTGTGAAAATGTGCCTTAAGTCTTAGTCTTCTAAAGAAAGTTTCGGTGTCCTCCTTCACTGAGAAGGAGTCTATGGGCCCAGGGTTGGGAACAAATTTGAGACCTTTCGCAAGGACAGATCTCTCAGGGTCAGACAAGGGCAAATCAGGAGGAATCGTGACCACTAAATTGACATTACTGGTGGAGTTAGTGCGGTTAGAATTCGAAACGGGACGAGGGCCTACAAGAGTGTTGAATTTCGAAGTTTTACTAGCCTTGAGAAACGTGTAAAATTTCGAGTTCAACGAGCGAATAAACTGGGTGATGCCTGAATATATGATTGTAGGACAAACGTTAGAGAGGTTGGTCTTAACGTTCAAAATATCAGAATCAATTTGGTTGACGTGTTGGGACATTGAGTGAATGGTAATACGCATAAGACGACGACTGTGTTTATAACAAGCCGCCATGACACTTCTAGCCACGTGTTGCGAGTTAAAATAATTAAAATTAAAAGAAGATTTAAAACCATTGGGCACTACATTGTGATGTAGGCAACGGCTTAAGAAAGAAATGTGATTACAGAAGCGTGTTTTATTAAGAATTAAATCGAAAAAGCGGAGAGGTTTGGCGATAGACGATGAAAATAGTCTATCGCCAAACCTTCTTGGCCTCCGGAAGGCCAATTTGGCTCCCTTGATCTTTTCATTCGACAATGTCGACATGATATAGATCAGCTCCCACCTTTTAGGCCCAAAACGCCATCTAATCTCAGCTCTAGTGAATTAAGTGCTTTAAAATCATTGCGTAGCCGGAATGATATTGTCATCAAACCTGCTGACAAAGGTGGTGCTTTGGTTGTCTGGAGAGCTGATTTGTACCGCGAAGAGGCTCAAAGGCAACTAAACGACACTGCTTTTTACAGCAGAGTTGATGGTGATTTGACATCCCAACACAACACCACCATTCGATCCACCATCAACAACCTCATCACCACTGGGGAATTGCCTGATACAGCAAGCAATCTCCTAACCACCACTCCACGCACATCTGTCATGTACTTCCTTCCCAAAATTCACAAACCCAACAACCCAGGTAGACCTATAGTGTCTGCTTGTGGTTGCCCTACCCAAGCCATTTCATCCTACCTTGACCACATCATGGCGCCCTTGGTTAAGAATTTACCTTCTTACATCAAGGACACCAAACATGCTCTGAAAATTTGTGACCACATTAGTTTTCAGGGTTCACATCATTTCATCTTCACCATGGATGTCAAATCACTCTACACTGTCATCCCGCATCACGATGGTCTTCAAGCACTTAAATATTTCTTTGATCAACGCACAACTCGAGAGCCATCGACCACTACTTTGTTACGCCTGGCCGAGTTAGTGCTCACCCTCAACAATTTTTCATTTGATGGTGAGCATTACCAACAAGTTAGTGGTGTAGCCATGGGTACCAAAATGGGCCCTAACTATGCCAACTTATTTGTTGGTTATGTGGAAAAACAAATCTTTGAACAATACACTGGTTTCCTACCTGACTACTATGGTCGGTTCATTGATGATTGCTTAGGCACTGCATCATGTTCGCGCGCTGACCTGGTTTGCTTCATTAACTATGTTAATGACTTCCACCCAGCACTCCAGTTCACATGGGAGATCAGTGAGACTAGTGTGTCGTTCTTAGATATTCTCATCTCCATTAATGGTAATAAGCTGAGCACTTCTGTCTTTTACAAGACCACTGACTCTCATAGCTACCTCCTCTTCTCCTCTCATCATCCTAAACACACCAAAACTTCCATTCCTTTCTCTCAATTTCTTCGTCTTCGCCGCCTCTGCAGTGAAGATGATGATTTCAATGCCAAATGTTTGGAAATGAGAAACTTTTTTGTTAATCGCGGTTATCCTTCCCACCTCTTAGACACTGCCTTACACAAGGTCTCCAACATTTCCCGTTCAGACACCTTAAGCGAACCTTTGGCTACCATTTCTAATGAAAAAGTACCTCTAGTTCTCACTTTTCATCCCTTCAATTTCAAAGTAAGGGACATCATTAGCCGCAATTTCGACCTCATTAAAAATGACCCAGAAACATCTTCCATTTTCTCTGAGAAACCCCTAGTATCTTTTCGGCATAGCAAAAACATCCGGGAAAACGTTGTTCACAGCTCACTGCAGCAAGCCTTGGTATCACATGTTGGCACCAGCTCTTGCTGTCGTGGTAGGTGCAACACCTGTAAATACTTAGACTCCTCAATTTCAATTTCGGCTCCAAAATGTAGGTTTAACATAACCCACAGTTTCACTTGCACTTCCTCCAACCTCATTTACTGTATCTCTTGCAGTAAATGTCCCATGCTTTACATCGGAGAAACTGGAAGACGTTTAGGTGACAGGTTTGTTGAACACCTTCGTGATGTCAAATACAATGTGCCAAACAAACCTGTTGCCAGGCACTTCAACAGTGCCAACCACTCCTTTTCCAACATGAAAATCTGTGCCATTCAGCCCATTACAGGTTGTAACGATACTCGTCGTAAACAAGAAATGCGTCTCATTTACAAACTTGGTACCATTCACCCTCACGGCCTCAATGAGCGATTCTCTTTCATTTAGCTCACTCCACCACCATATTCCACACCTTTTCCTTAACCTTTTTCTGATGATTTAAATAGTAATTTATAACCTGTTTCTTTGCCTATTTGCAGGTACCTGACCCACAAATTGGGTCAGCACCTGCACGCAGGCTAAAATTACATATTAATTTATTTGTTTACTTTGTTTTTATTGGCTTACATGTGTTCACGTGATTCCCATTGTAGCTCTGCTATAAATACGCGTGACCACATGTGAGTTGTTTACTAATTTCTCCTGACGAAGGGCCTTCGCTCGAAACGTCGAGAAGATTTTTCTCTGTTTTTCAGGCCAACGTGACTTAACCCTGGTAATATTTGGATTTCAACCGTGGCCGACGCTGTCCTAGAAGCTTTTAACTATATATATAGTATATTGTCCAACACTGCCTACACAGCATGCTATATATATATATATATATATATATATATATATATATATATATATATATATATATATATATATATATATATATATATATATAGGATATTATACACAGTGGTGAGAAGATATGGATTTTATCTTCAAGTGGTGAAAACAATATTTTACGAATGAGCATAGCAAATGAGTAAAATATCATTTTTAATTTACCACGAGAAGATAAAATTCATATCTTCAAGCCACGTCATGTAATTTTCTTTTTATTATATAGATTCAATGCAAAAAGAGGTAAAATTCTTAATGACATCATCAATATCTTCACTAGTGAGGACATGGAAAATACAACACTGCATATTCTCTAGTAAAACACATCCACACACACACACACACACACACACACACACACACACACATATATAATTTATATATATATAATTATATAGCATGCTGCATAGGCAGTCTTGGACAATTAATCGAAATTTAGTAAGGTTAGATATACTGCTGAAACAGAGAATGTAGTAGCCAACGTTTCGAGCAATCCTCAGAACGTTGGCTACTACATTCTATCTATCTATCTATCTATCTATCTATCTATCTATCTACCTACCTACCTACCTACCTACCTACCTACCTACCTACCTACCTACCTACCTACCCACCCACCCATGCACCCACCCACCCACCCACCCACCAGGCCAACCACCCACCCACCCACCCAAACACCCACCCACCCAAACACCTAAAACACAACCACCCATCCACCCACCCACCCACCCACCCACCCAACCACCCACCCACCCACCCACCCAAAACCCAATCACCCAACCACCCACCCACCAACCCACCCACTCACCCACCCACCCAACCAACCAACCAACCAACCAACCACCCACCCACCCACCTAGATAGATAGATAGATAGATAGATAGATGGATGGATGGATGGATGGATGGATGGATGGATGGATGGATGGATGGATGGATGGATGGATGGATGGATGGACGGACGGACGGACGGACGGACGGACGGACGGACGGACGGACGGACGGACGGACGGACGGACGGATGGATGGATGGATAGATGGATAGATAGATAGATAGATAGATAGATAGATAGATAGATAGATAGATAGATAGATAGATAGATAGATAGATAGATAGATAGATAGATAGATAGATAGATAGATAGATAGATAGATAGATAGATAGATAGATAGATAGATAGATAGATAGATAGGATAGATAGATAGATAGATAGATAGATAGATAGATAGATAGATAGATAGATAGATAGATAGATAGATAGATAGATAGATAGATAGATAGATACATAGATAGATAGATAGATAGATAGATAGATAGATAGATAGATAGATAGATAGATAGATAGATAGATAGTACTCAGCACATAATATTGCACCAGAACTGAGTGGGAAGAGCACTGGGAATGAAATTTGGCTGTACCTTGCAATAACGCACTTCATCTATAACACTTGTATGGCAGTACTCAATTACTCCAGTCCACTCTGTCCACAAATGCACTCTGGGTCTAACTGGCTCTTACTAAAGAGCAGTACTATATACTGTATATCGTGTTACAAATTTACAATATAAAGTCAAAGACTGTTACTAATTAATAATTATAAGATAAAGTTCTTAAAACATTAGGTAGAGCAGATTATACTAAAAGTTATGCTTCAATAGCTAATTGCTCTTGTTGCTATACCTTACCAGCATTTGTTTTACAATGTATACAAGTGTCACTAGTCACAAGCGAGTGACTATAGGCATAGCTAGACTTAATTCAAATTTAGACAATTAGAAATTTCTTAAACAAATACCTCCATTTCGCAGCTGAATATTATCTTGAATAAACAGTCTACACTTTTATTAAAGCATAACGTTTTATATCAACCAAGAATTCGTTGTTAAAGCTGAATATACAACACCAAACGGTCAGATCACGATATAACTTAAATAATAGTAATAATAGTGTAGTAGCAACACAAAAACAACAAGACTCCTTTGCAGCCAATCATATAGCATAGCAGTAAAAACAATAGACGTCCTAGTGACATAACTACCAGTAATAAATTATTAATAGCAATTTTTTCTCCTGTCTTGATTCTTCATACTGCCAGCTGCATTGAAGAAAAAGTCACAGCCATTCAAAAACCTTTCAAACATTGTTTTTAACTAAATATTTATATTCCAGATTGAGAGAACAAAAGCTAAGAACAAATGTTAAGTCTGACGTCTTACCTTCATTATCTTGCGTTAATATTCGACGTTCTTAATCTTTCTTTAAATTGGAAAATGCAGTATTTAAGACGCCATATTGAATATCCGCGTCAGGGAAGGTATGGGGAAAAGTTTTCCAGGTTGTCATGGAGATCGAATCGTCAACACTTTCAAAATGGCGGCATTTATGTCCTTAATTCTTTCTGCTAATGGACGCAACCAGATCAGTGGATGCAACCCAGATGCAACCTCGTCCCAAGGCCATTTGTGGGGGGTAAAAGTTAATAATGTTATAGTTTTAAAATAAAATATGATAAGTAGGAAAACCTAGCTTGTACTACTTTTTTACAATTGTGCAGAGTATCGGAAGTGACCGATACCAGCGTTAATACTCACTTCCGGTATCGAAAATTTTGAAAATTTTGTATCGAAATAGGTATCGGTATCGACCGATAGTAATCGGTATCGGTATCGAAATAAAAATCCTGGTAGTTTATTTTATTTTATTTATTTATTTATTAGCTTCGCCATAGACTTGACTATAAAATACATGTATGGTAATATGGTATCACAAATAATTATAACATAGCTTTGATATAGCAACGTTTTTGATTGGCTGTCGTGCGTGCTTCACAACTCGATGGAGCACCGCAAAAAAAAAATGCGGGAAAAAATTTCCAAACAAAACAGTTTTAAATTGTCTTTTTATGGCCTTTGATATACTGGGTCTGGACAACCAGTTTAAACTGTCATTTTGATTGGGTTTTAGCCGAACAAAAAAAGACTTGGCTACGAAAGTAGAAAAACACAACAACCAAAACGATTCGCCGGCTTGTGAAAGGATTTAAAAAGAAAATGGCTCACGGTTTAGTGTGCTTCATCGAGTTATGGATGCACTTTAGTAAATAAACTAAAATGAGGACCATTCGAGTTCAAACACAAACACAAATTTATGGCAGGGTATACGTAATTACTGCGGGCACTGGCTAACGCCAGACGATTTTATTCACCTCTGGGAAACCCTCGCATAGGAACGATTTTATATTAATAAAGTATAAAGAAAATCGCTTTGTATTTGTATTTACATATAAATATTATTTTTTCCGATAAGTACATGTCAGTGGTCGCTACCAGTTGTGTATAGAGATCAGTGCTCGAAACGCGATATTTTTAATACATGGCCGCATATAAAATCTCAAGGGATTACCATATTACTTATATATATAATATATAGTCACGCAGGGAGGAACAAATAGCTCAACCGGAACTACATAACTTCAAAACGATCGGATATGATGATTGCATGGAGTCGCACGCGAATGACAGAAGTCAGGAAATGATAAGATATCGTTTGGCAATTTTAATGGACATATGCTGTGTATCGAATTACTGGACAGGATCATACAAGACAGTATGGTTTCGAGTGATTGGGTTGATGTTGAAAATATAAGGAATGGTCGATAATTTTTGGACTGATCAGAAACTGTGTCTGTGTAACTCTTGCTTTTGTGTACAAGAAAGATAATCAGTATCAGGAAAGTTGACAGAGGTCGGTCTAAAAAATATGGCCTTCGCTTCTTCAAATAAAGTTCTTGGTTTTTGTAAATTATTTCATTTGGCTTTGGTCGCTTGGACTTTGGTTTCCTGCCAGACTATCCCAAGTAAGTTTGTTTATATCTATTAGTGATTATAGCCGACATTGTTTAAATAATTGTCAAAATACTATAAAACAAACGCCTTCGGCTTCACATTATTTTAAACTATTAATTAAATGGCTTCGTATTTAACGCACTGCTCAATGCGCGGGACTAAAATTGTTCTGTCAATGTTTATATTAATCGGCTCTCAACTCTCAAGAGCACATATAATCCTTGCTGTATATTGTCCTATGTGAATTTACGAATGATTTGTGATTGCTGCAATTGTCTTGGCTGTCTGATGGTTCGCTCGGTTTATATCGTCTAGCGTTTAGACTACAGTTCTGTAGTATTATCAAGGGGCAGGAATGTGGTTTTGTTTTTAATTATACTTTTTTCCTTTCTTCGTGTTTCAAGTACTTATATTGTGCTGACAGATGCATGTATTTATTGGACTACGGTGGCTCACCATTATCAATATACTATTTTATTATTTACCGTATTTACAATTTTTGTTATTTATTTCCTATTTTATTATTTATTTGCTATTTCATTGACTTTTTCTTATTTTATTTTATTTTATTTTATGTTATGTTATGTTATGTTATGTTATGTTATGTTATGTTGTGTTATGTTACGTTATGTTATGTTATGTTATGTTATTTTCACTAGTGAGGATATGGAAAATACAACACTATACACTTGTTGACTGGCGCCGAGGGAAACATCGAGTTTTACAGACCCGAAGGCTTCAATGTCACCCGAGGGCTTTAGCCCGAGGGTGACATTGAAGCCTGAGGGACCGTAAAACTCGATGTTTCTCGAGGCAAAAGTCAACAAGCGTTTTGTTATATACCAAAGACTTTTAAAACACAAATACCAAGTTGACTCGAAACTTACAAAAGGCAAAAAGACTTACCAAAATACTGTGACTTTGTCTTCGTAATTTCAATTCAACTAAACAAATACGCCAGACTCAACAAGTACAAAGAACAGCTGTAAATTTATCCAGGTTTTCTTTAGACCATCTTTGAAGAGTGTATAGATATTTTTTCCTTTGGAAAATGGACTATTTCGTACCAAACAAGCTCGAAACAGCTCTTGTTTTCAAAATGTTCCGAAAAGTCCAAAGTTCTTGATCTGATGCAATAATCATTGTGTATTCACGTGAACAACGCATGATTAAAGCTGACGTCAGAGGGAAACATTGCACTGTTTCCCTCTTTGTTGTGACGTCAGAGGGAAACAGTGCAATGTTTCCCTCGGCAGAAAGAAACATTGAGTTTGTTGAACAACACGTGACCATGATTTGACCAATAGGGTTTCATCTTTGGCAAACGAAAGTCTTTGGTATATAACAATGGTTGTTATGTTATGTTATGTTATGTTATGACTGTTATGTTTTGTTATGTTATGTTATGTTATGTTATATTTTATAGAGGATATTACACAGTGGTGCGAAGATATGGATTTTTTCTTCAAGTGGTGAAAACAATATTTTACAAATGAGTGTAGCGAATGAGTAAAATATCGTTTTTACCACAAGAAGATAAAATTATTCATATCTTCAAGCCAGCATGTAATTTTCTTTTTATTATATGGATTCAATGCAAAAAGAGGTAAAATTTCTTAATGATGTCATCGATATCTTCACTAGTGAGGATATGGAAAATACAATACTGGTTGTTACAGTATGTTATGTTATGTTATGTTATGTTATGTTATGTTATGTTATGTTATGTTATGTTATGTTATGTGAAAATTTTTCATGATGTTATGTTATGTTATGTTATGTGATGTTTAGGTTAGCTTAGCTTAGCTTAGCTTACATGTAGCTTAGCTTAGCTTAGCTTAGCTTAGCTTAGCTTAGCTTAGCTTAGCTTAGCTTCCAAAATACCCCAAACAACCTCAACTTTCAGCCAATTTTTACAAGGTTCCTATCTCAACTCTTTTGTTTTCTATCCTACTGATGATAACGAAATTTTAAATTTACTGACAGAAATTAACCCTAATAAATCAGATGGGCCTGATCATTTCAATCCATATGTAATCAAACAAGCAGCAACGCCACTTGCACCTATTTTATCAAACATTTTTAATAAATCTAGGAGAAAATGGTAGAGTACCTGATCAATTAAAAATTGCACAAGTAATCCCCATTTTTAAAACAGAAGACCTGCATCAATTTTCAAATTATTGTCCTATTTCTATTCTCTCCATTTTTTCCAAACTTCTTGAAAAGGTTGTTTACACTAGACTTTTAAATACTTAGGCAAATTTTCAATACTAAATAACAAACAATATGGTTTTAGAAAGGACCACTCTACATATGTATATGGCACTTATAGAACTTGTAGATAGTCTTTCTAACTCCATTGATAACAAAAAGTTCACTGTGGGTGTCTTTTTTGACCTATCTAAGGCTTTTGACACTGTTAACCATGAAATTCTTCTTAAAAAATTATTTCATTATGGCATCAGAGGATTACCACTTTTATGGTTTGAAGATTACCTCAGAAATAGACAACAGTTTGTAAAAATTAATAACACCCTATCATCCTTCAAAACCATAAAGTGTGGAGTTCCACAAGGATCCATTCTTGGACCTCTTTTATTTCTCCTTTATATTAACGATATTACAAGTTGTTCAACCATTCTAAACTTTATTTTATTTGCTGATGACACCAGTGTGTTCACATCAAATAAAGATCTGAAGCAACTTGAAGATACTGTTAATGCTAACAAACTTTCACTTAATCTTAAAAAAACTAAGTACATAATTTTCACTGCGAGAAATAAACACTATTCAAAAAACAATCTAAACATCAGCATTGATAATAATATAATCGACTCAGTGAACTCAACTACTTTTCTAGGTGTTCAAATAAATAACCATCTTGACTGGAAACCACACATAAATAATATTGCCTTGAAAATAGCTAAATCAATTGGAGTTATTAATAAAATAAAATCCTTTATATCTGTTACTACACGTCGTACACTATACTGCAGTCTTGTCCTACCATACATCCATTATTGTAATATAGTGTGGGCAAATTGTTATCCTACCAATCTAGACAAGATATGACCTCTTTTCATAAAGTTGAAATTACAGTACTAGATGTATATGAAATTAATAAACTAGCAACTGGATCATTTGTTTATAAATGTCTGAACAACCCATTATCTTTGCCGCTAATCTTTATAAATTACTTCACACTTAACACTGAAATACACAATTATGATACTCGAGGTGCCAACAAGATTCATGTCACAAAAGCCAGTCGAGAACAACAACAACAACAACAACAACAACAACAACAACAACAACAACAACAACAACAACAACAACAACAACAACAAAAATTACCCTTAGACATAGTGGGACTTCTCTATGGAATTCATTTGACAAATCAATTACTCAATCCAAATCTCTAAAACTATTTTGGAATAATCTAAAATCATTATTATTCACAATACTGCACTGAATTAGGACCGAACTTCAAATAGGACCTATATAATTTACACACGTACTGTATCATCATGACTTCTATGCTCGCCATCAAGTATGTACATACATGGTGATTGGTGTTTTTTTCAAACTCATTCGAGTTTCAAAACCAATCTACCATTTATACCAAATATCCAATAAATTCTTTTTTTTTATTAGTACCATTATTTATCAATTGTATATAATTACATGTATATGTACTATATACATTCAGTACACACTGTATCTGTAATTTAATTTAATTAACCCATGTCAATATAATATTGTCTGTAGTTAATACTATCTACAAACATTTCACGTACATGTAATTATGGTATGATAAATTAAATGATTGATTGATTGTTACGTTATATAAGAGATTTTAGTCCCGAGAATGAAGGATATATATTGTACATGTATACTATACACCCCCGAGGATGAGTAGTGTCCGAGGGCTGTATATCGCATACATCCTGACGTTTGAGGGATTTATCTGATGCACCACTCAGTGGCAAATTTGTGGCAATATTCGGGCCATGAAGGTGTGAGACCCCTTTAGGATAGAGATATAGTATAAAGTGGACCACTACAAGTTATCAATTAGCCAATCTGAAGCCAATTAATATTTTTGCATCAAAAATGACTAACCTAGCTCTCGGCAACAGCCTCCGTGGCTCAGTGGTCAGAGCATGGCACTAGAACCAGACACATTGCTACAAAGCGGTGCCCTGTGGCGTTCAAAACATTGCTTAAAAATGTCGCGCCAAAAATGTCGCTTGGTAAAAATGTGGCGTCAAAAATATACTATTGATTCCTAACGAACGAACGAACGAACTCACACACACACAGAATATAAAGCGTTTGAAAGTTAGCTGCGCCCGCAAGCCAACTTTCAGGGCACCGCAATCGCAAGGTTGTGGGTTCAATTCCTGCCGGAAGGCCTGTGTAGTTGCATTTTTCGCAACTGGTCCCGGTTTGGTCTTATAATGTATATATTCTACACTCGAATTTTCCTTCACCCTAAATCCTTATGGCATTTTATAACATTTGTAGTTGTTTTCTGTTGCTCAACTTGGTCATTTTGATTTGTACACAATGTCAATTTTTGTGATTTTGATAAGTGATGACAAAATGATCACATTAAAATTTTAAAAATATTTGATTGTATTTAAATTTCAGCCACCATTTTGTTTGTGACAATTGCATGATAAAATTCATATGTGAAAATGATGGTTTTCTACAGCTCAGATCCTGCAGGCATTATTGCAGTGATTGTGAGTTGTGTAATTTTCCACATTGATAGGCAACATTCATAGATAGCGTGATTTTTTCTTTGGCTCTCCAGTTTTGCCTGAGTAAGCTTTGCCATACTAGCAGCTAACTACTTCTGACTGGTGTTGTTTTGAAGAAACTGGCATCCCAAAATAGTACTTTCAATTGTTTTGCTCGGAATTTGTGATGCATACATGTATTTTAACTAGTAAACCTTGATACTGTATTTTCTTTTAAAATGAGTAAGAATAGAGACAGGCATTTTATCATTTTGTGGCTTTGTCGTACAGTATTTACAGGCAGTCTGATGTTCATTTTAAACTGTACTAGGTTTTTTTAAGCTTGTCAATTTCAACCATGTTGTTATGCTCACACCACCAATTTTCCTATCCAGCCTTTTTACTATTCATGCTACAGGTATGATGGCAGTACGGATTTGCATAGATTTATTGGTTAGCAAATGTTTTGCTACAAATCAATGCTTTAGTTCCATCTTAATATTTGCCAGTGTGTAATAATTAGAACTCTCTCAGACTCTAAATTGTTTTATGTGGTGTTTAACGTGTTTTCACTTCGAACCATCCTCACTCATAAATCATTCTCATGGATGCTGTACATCCATTCAATCGCATGCCGCATGCGTCAGAATGAGAAAAATCGCACCAAAAATCACCTGTGTTTACAACGATACAACTTGCAAGCAAATATGTGGTTGTGCAATGGGAAGCCCATGACTGCATGAATGACAGAGTGAGTGGTATATTATGCCACCCAGTCCCTACATGGAAACATGATGAAAACCGTCACATGGAGCATACTCCTGTATGGAGCAGAAACATGGACAATTGGAAAAGAGGAGCAAGGAACTGAAAGAAGGTTAGAAAGTTGTGAAGTATGGGTGTGGAGGTAACTACTAGGCAGTAGCTGGAAGAACAAAATGAGAAACAAAGATGTTTTTGAAAGGATTGAAGAAAAGAAATGTCTGATGGAAATAATCAGGAAAAGACAAAAGAAATGAGTTGGACACATATGATAGGGCGAGATGCGTTTGGTAATGGAAGGTAGTAGAGGAAGAAAGAGAACTACTGTTAGTACTGTATGTTGAACAACTTGAAAGTCAATGGAAAATATTATTTAATGAAGAAAGTAGCCATGGATAGAGAAAAATGGTGAGAATACTGGAGTTGCACTAACTGAGCATTTTTAACTGTGTTGTTTTCTATTGGACCGGTGTACTTATGGTTGCTGAACCTATTTGTTAGCAGATCACCTGACACACACACCACAGTGAAGTACGCATGGAAGCAGTATGTCAACGACAGTTCTTCCATCATGATGAGAAATGTAGCCAGTGCCACTACATTCCACGATTCTCTCAGCGTTATCGACCCGCACATATCATGTACTGTTAACATGAACACAACGGACATATGTATAGGTTGCCCTTTTTGACTTCACGGAACCATTGACGTTTACAGGAAACCTGCCCAGGCAGACCGTTTTATATCATTCTAGATCATCACTCCCTCATGCACGACAAAACATAGGTACGCACGGCGTACACGAGTCTACACACCGTCAAAATGTACTGCGTGTTAAACCGTGGCAAGACACACCGGAAAGATTAGTCGGGATGTTTTCAAGTGGGCAGAGCCAGAAAACACAACAAAATTGTTCAGTTTTGACGCGACATTTACATGTACGCAAGCATGACGTCATGGTGACAAACAAGCCACTCAAGACATTACAAACAGGAATCTCAGACCGCTGTCTCCATGTGGCGAAGAAGCAGATACCATAATTCTCAGGATTGGAGAAGCACGAGAAAGGAGTTTTCAAACTAGGAAAAAGGAACATATAAGAAACGTGAAATTGTGTAAAAAGGGATCCAATATAGCTAATCGCGCTTGGCCTTGGGCTCTGGAAGCAACTGGGCCCAGTTGCATAAACGTTAATGTCCAGCTGGTCGGGCTTAACTGCTAACTTTGCATGACGTTATAAGTTATAACTTTAATAGGCTGGTCGTTAGCGTTTATGCAACTGGGACGAGGTGTCCGGACACCCCCCGCAATATCCCCGAGCCCGCGCGGATGGCCGAAGTCCTGGAGTCCAGGGAGGGTGATAACCTCGACACGCGTGGAGTCCACTTACCCGCAAATTACCCGCTTAATTACACGCAAGTGGGAAGGATATTCTGTGAAAATGTTTGTATATATATACTGTATATTTATAAAATAAGGTATCCTCTACCACGCTCTGATTGGCTGGGCCCCGTGCATTTATAAGAGTATGAAGATCATGAATGTCGTCACCTGGCGGGAAAAGCTAGGTACATTTGACGTGATTTGAACACGAAATAAGTGTAACCCAACGTCTATCGTGTTCAAATGACGTCAAACGTGCCTTTATAAGAGTACATATGCATGGAGCTTTTTGTTTTATTTGTTAAATATCCATTAAAACGCGCACAGAGCAAGGTGTTGGTAACTAGCCTGTTAAATTATTTAAATTATTCAAATTGACGTAAGCAAATTATAAGTTCGGTTAGATTACGAAATCATTTTTCAACGACCGTGAAAGAAATCTTTGCCAGAAAATTGGTTTACAGCTAAAATGTACACAATTAATACCAGGGCGCTTATATATTAAGCGCCCTGATTAATGCTATGGAAAACCGAAGCAGAAATAAAGCTAAGAAGAGATGTTGCAGCGGGATGAAGCAACAAGACTAAAAACCATTGAAAAAGCAAAAATAAATTGCGATAAAGACCGAAAAGATACCAACAAATGTGACTGGAAAAATCAAAAGGATGCAAAGATTTATGTATTGGCAGAACACTGGTAAGGTGGCTCCACACAGTTTCTTGAAAAATGGAAAATACAAGTTTGAGAGTCCAAAACACGTGCATAAGCAATTCCGGAAAAGATTAAACTAAATGTTATGCATAGTTAAACAGTCTGACAATCAAAATCTGTTACCAAATAAATGGCAACAGTTGTTGCTAACAATGACTTTTAAAAATGGCGGCTAATTACTCTTCAAACTAATTTAATTCGAAAAAAACTTTGGTGACCCCCACTTTTTTTTCACTAAAACTTTTATTGAAGTATGAGTAATCAATAGGCCGATTTAAAAAAAATTCTTCAGAACGAAATTTTTTAAACATTAACAAACATGATTTTTCCGGGGAAAAAATTATTCGTTCTACAGAATTTGGAACTCGAAGTCTAAAAGCAAGGTGAAATTGATAGAAATATACTGTACATGCGAAGTTAAGGTGCAGTGTTCTTAGACCTGCGTAAGGCCTTTGACACGGTAGACCATTGTATCCTTGTCAAAAAGCTTAAGAACTTAGGTGTGACTGGCCTGAGTCTATCATGGTTTCACTCTTATCACAAAGAACAATCTCCGGCAATGTTTTATCATCTACTGCTAGCATTACTATTGGAGTGCCACAGGGCTCAATACTCGGTCCACTTCTGTTCCTAGTTCATATCAATGGCATTGTGTCCACTCTGCAACATTCAACCATGACCATGTTTGCTGATGATATGGCCTTCAAACTAAACTGAACATTGATCTCGATAACGTTGCTTTATGGCTACGTGAACATAAACTAACTTTAAATATTGATAAATCCAAATTTATGATTCTTGGAGGAATTCAGAAATTGAAGAATCTAAGGGATATTCAACTTGTCATTGGAGATGATCAATTTGAGCGAGTTTCTTCATTCAAGCATTTGTGCGTCATCATCAACGAGCACCTAACTTGGCATGATCATATTGATGTAATTCAAGCAAAAGTTGGAAAAAGACTAGGTGTATTAAAGCGACTAAAACACCTACTTCCACAACATACAAGGGCACTCACTATATGTCAATACAATGATAACACCAATACTTGAATATGCAAGTGTTGTATGGGTAGATTAAGGATAGTAAGATGCTAATGAATTTGCTTCAAGTACTCCAAAACAAAGCCGCTAAAGTTGTGTTAGACCTACCCTCTCGTTCCTCCTTAACTGATGCAATTAAAAACCTACAGTGGATGGATTTAACTGTAAGAAGAAAAATCCAGCGTTGTACATATATGTTCAAAGTACTGAATGACACTAACCATGAACTAAAGTGTGGTTTAGATATTCACAATTACAACACTCGTAATAACGAACATACAAGGTCAGCTAAATCAGCCATGTTTGCCAGAGTGGAACATTTTATCTAAGGACATTAAGAAACTGCCTACATTAGGACATTTTAAGAAAGCTGTTTTTCAAAGATTTAAATTATTTTAACATGATGTATTCCTAGTTGTTACTTTTAAATATTTATGCTGTATTCTATTTTTATTTTATTTGTTATTTATTTTTGTCTTATACATTGTATCTTTTTATAGAGCTGTATTTTATTTTATCAGTTTGTCTGATTATTTTGTACACAGAGCTGTACTGAAAAGCACCATATTGTGATGTAGACCATCTGTATAAAGATTATTATTATTATTATTATTATTATTATTATTATTATTATTATTATTATTATTATTATTATTATTATTATATATAAATTAACAGGGGTCGTCAAAGCTTCCTTAGATCTTTGCAAATTAAAATTATTCTCTTTCGGACACGCAAGTACTTTCGCTAATACTCAAAAAAGTCCGGTATGGCGTAACAGACAGGATAGGATGCTGCAAGTTAACAAAGCAAGTGTTCCCTAGATTTTTGAATGCCTTTTGGTTAGAGTCATTATTCAAAATCAGAACTGAACTGTAAAACTTTAATAAACGCGAACCTTTGACGAACGCTGGAGAAACGATAGTCGCTATTACTACTTATTAGTCGCTTTGCGGCCTAGGAGTGCAAGGAGTTGCGATGTCAAATTTAGCGCATAATTGTCCGGGGATTGAGCAATGCAAGCATTTCTTCTACGCGCGCAGAAAAAACAAATAGTTCCGGAATAGACCAGGTTACCTAGACTCGAAGTGAACTCAAAATATTTTTGTGCCGTCCGAGATATCACGATTTTCGGACCGCCACGACGCCACGTGAAGATCGCTCGCCTAATCAGAAAGCTAGAAAAACGCACTTTGACACATGATATATAACAATGTTTTTTGTTGTCACTGTACATGTCGATAAGCAATGATTGGATGCTTGAATATCAAAAAAAAATTAGGCATCGTGTATTGTTTTTTTGTTGTTTTTTAATGATGTCATTTGTCCAATAATTATCTTTTTGTTTCGAGTATTACCAAATATAGACAGCTAGCCACGGGCGATTCGGCCTATCAGAAACGGAGAAAAGATTTCTTATAAACAATGAGATGCATAGTCCCTCTACTGTATATCGTAGCGATGGCCTAATCCTGCTAGCTAGGTATGCCAAATCCCATGGTCTCAATTCTTGCTCTGCAACACACCTATATAAAGTGGGTGCATACACTATCCACAACAAAGAGCCATAAACTTTTTAAGGGTCTGTAATAACTTCTCTATGTACATCAAACAAAAATTGGCACGCAATGCGTACATGCGTCTACGTTTAGGGCTACATGCACCAGGAGGAAAATTGAGTCCAGTTAATCAGATCATGTGAATGGGCCTTTGGTTGCAATAATCCTCAAAGACACTGACAGGCAGTGTAAATGTGTAAATGTGTAATTAATATAACAGAGGACATAGCAATATACCAAATCAGGAAATAGCCAATTTAATATGCTAAAATACATATTAAGAACTTTTCAGAATGTTTGTTGATATTTGACTAGTTTAGCATGAGAATGTTCTACTATGTGTATACACATGCAGAAATAATACTATCATAATAAGTTACATACTGGTTACATCCTGTCTGCACATCATTGCAGTCAACAACAGAGACAGATTGTTTGCCCTCACTGAAACTGGCAGATTTTTGACCTCGGTCAATTACATAAACAATGGATCCAGGATTTTCCTCAATGTTAGTTACATTCCTCAGTAATAATGCAACATACGTACACGATATATAACAGACATTTGGACTGCAACCTTCTAATGACTGGTTAGGTGCTCTAACCATTCAGAGGGTCAGATGGAGAGCTACAATAAGGTTGCAAATTCAAATTCATAGTCATAGCATTCCTAACTGGTAGCGTTTGCATATGAGATGTAGTTAAAGTGATCTGATGAGTTGTACATGTACATATACATGCAGTGGATGTACGAGCTTAAACGTACTGCATGTGTATACTACACACACTTCACTTAATAATTTAAGTTTGTTTAGTTTGAGTTATGCGATAATTCACTACACAGATAACGTCTGATCAGAATGTCACCACTAACACATTGGTCCCTGTGCAACAACTGTCACAAGCTATGAACACATGTCAGTCAATATTTCTAAAACAGAAAACAAAAAAATCGGTCATTTAGGGAAGAATACTGTATATATAAGTATCTATGAAGCAAAAAAGTGTTATTAATAATAATCGTGGTAGGAGCATTTACTAAGAGTTTAATATTTGATTCCATTTTTGAAGAAATGGATCGCTTGGTTGGACTGCTTTATAGCACATACAGTTGTACATTTAATAAAATATAAGCTTACAGTACAGTGTATACTATTTTGACGCATATTAAAGGGATATGGCAATAAAAATTATTTTTGTCTAATTTGTAAGAACATCAAGAATAGTTATGAAGTGCGTTTACAAATTTTCATTAGATCTTTTATTTTTTAAGAAATTCGGCATTATTTGCGTACGAATACGCTCGCCATCCGCCATTTTGGATATGCATATCTATCGTCAGATATGCATGACGTCACAAGCAGGGTAAAATTTGTCTAAACATTTCTTAATTTCCTAGGTATTTTAATGCAAAATCTTAAGTATTTTGATCTGATATATTTCAAATTGAAACTCTAACAATGTAAAAGAATTTTAGCTGACATTTCGCTACTGACTGCAATTTTTACAATGTTTACCCTGCTTGTGACGTCACTTAATTAGATCTAATTGTGAAACAAGATGGCGGACGGCTTGTGTTTTTGTTCGCAAATATCTGAAAAAGTAAGCCAGCTAATGAAAATCTGTAAACGTACTTTCTAACTTTTCTACATATTCTTACAAATTGGACAAAAATAATTTTTATTGCCATATCCCTTTAATGCGACAATGGCTTTTAGAGTATTAAAATCCCATAAAATGAATCAGGGTATCATTTCTATATTTATTTTTGAAACTATAAACTGTTTTGTCTGTAACTGTCGGTCTTCAATACAGTAACATTGAGGACAAAATGCCTTGAGTTAAAAGTAAAACAACTGCAAAAAGATATTTCCTTCTAAACAACTATTTCATGAGTCTGATGATATTGATATATACAACCTAAAAGATAGCCCAGTACAACAGGCAATTTACATCATGTTTCCACAAGTTCCATAGAGATTAACGTTAATCAATGATGTGACACAATATAAGTTATAATTACTTCCTTACCTTGATAAAATCTCCCTGAAATCAAAAGAAACAACTCGTTTTCAATGACTCAATCGGTCGCAGACAGATGGACGAAGCAATGAAGCAGAAAGCACTCGACGCCATATTCACTAAATCACATTACACACATAGCTACATCGGAAAACATCGGCACACCTTCGCTTATGTTGGCTATGTAATTCGCTCCGAACGTTTCGCGCGCCGATGAATCTGATAGAGGAAAACCTATTACGTCACAAAAGTGACAATAGCCAGACGGTCAGACTTTTTTACGGGTACATAACGTCTACGTTGCTATAGCAACGTAGACGCAAAAACGGGCGTGGACCGACCCCCCCCCCCCCCCCCCAAAAAAAAAAAACAACCCAAACTATTTGTATATAATTGTCCATTTAAGACAAAATGTTGAGTTAAAATAGTATGTTTGTTGTGTGTTTTTTTTTTTGCAGAAGGTCTTACGCAAAGGGAAGTGGGATCATCATACAATTTGACCTGCCCTGGTAATCTAAGTAGAAATTACACATTTACCTTCTATCTGTCAAGACGTAAAGTAATATTAGACATTGAAACGAAACAAAAGAGGTCTGTATTGATGATTATTAAACTGGCGTATAAGGATTCTGGGAAATATCATTGTATAGTGCAAAATGAAACTGGTAATCAGATAAATAAAGTAGAGCTTGGAGTTCTGGTTGTCATCAAAGGTGAGATAAACGGTTTAATTTTAACCACTAAATAGCGACTTGTGTATCTGAGACCCCGTTCACACGAGTCCGGAGCGAGTTGAAAACGGCACTAAAAAGTCATAAAACGTCGTTGCGTTCGCACGGTACCGGATCGAAATAGGCGAATTTCAGGTTATTGCGCGCTCATCATTATGCAAAGGAATTGGCGGGTTCTTGACGGGCTCCCCACCAAGTAAGCAATGGCACACAGAGTTGCTGGCGAGCCAACAACAGCAGAATAACAGTGTTAAACATCCATAAACTCTATCTATACTTTGTTTATTTCAAGCAGTAGGTTTACTTTGAGTGGGGCTTTCCAGTTGTTTTTAAAAATGATGCGCGCGCAACACCCTGAAACTCGTCTATTGCGTGAAAACGGCGCTCTAGCCGGAGCGTTTTGAAAACGATTTCTAAACGGAGCGAGATGAAAACGGAACCCTTGGCTGTGTCGTGTGAACATAAGATCTGGCACTTTTTTGCTCCGCTTTAGTACCCATGCAGTTTCCAAATTTTCAGCTCCTAATCAAACGGCTGGCGTATTTTTCAGCGATGGAAAACTTTATTTGTCTTCTCGACTTCGGAAAGCTTCTGCTAAGAACTTGTGCTGCTGTTTGAACATTACAACAATGACTAGCCAGTGTAAATAGAAGATTAAATCAATAAGGAGAGTTCCTAACAGAAAGACTAAAATTGTAAACCTAGAATGCACTATACACTTTGGTGGGATTAATATTCTTTGAATTGCTCCTCGTTTCTATTTACTTTTGACGAGATATGGCTATTTAAACAGCGCACAGCATTGAAATAATGGATGTACACCAGAAGGTTCCGGAGTCGTGTGAACACCTTCAAAGCCTTAAATTATGACAGACGTAACCATATTTTACCGTTTATTTTCTATACCGGACTCGTGTGAACGCCGTCTGATACGGCTATTCGCCAGAGATAAAAATTAAATTGGATTTTCAAAAATATCACTGTTCATGCCGTTGCTATAGGATGACGTCAAATTAGGCATTTATGTTTTTTTCTTTCTTTTTCTATAAGCTTCTTGAAATTTTTAATGAAAAAAAGAAATAGAATATGCTGTTGAAGTATGCCATTAACGTGCAAATGCATGAGTAAGATCTATTCTGTAATAGAACATTGTGTTTGCAAATTATGCCTACTTTGACGTCATCCTCATCACCATTTTGGAAATACAAACTTTAATATAACAAAAAATAAAAGCTCAGATCAAAAAAATATTTTGAAAATTAAATATACACTTTACATAGAATCTATATCAGTAATATCGTATTTGGGGTGATGGGCACTTAAAAATGCTAGGACGACGGCGGCGGTTAGGAAGCCACACATTTTGCAATTTAAAGAAGCCCCGGTTAACTATTGATATTTCAAGTTAACTCCATAATTTCCAACACGAGTAATACTGCTAAAATTATTGTGGTGTCTCTATCGAGGTCAATGGTAACAACAGTTCTCAGCTACTTGCGATTTATTCTCAGGGGCTGTTTACATGAGCCGGGCTAGCCCAGTTAACCAGGCTCACGCGATGCATGATCTTAATCGGTGAGCCCGGTTAGGGTAGCCCGGCTCGTGTAAAAAGCCCCTAAGGGGGTATTTATATTGAGGAGGGCCAGTCCTTTTGGGTAGGGCTAGCCTTAGTAAGAGGGCTGGAATTTACCTCGTGTTTACATGGGCTTTTTTGGTAGGGCTAGCCCCAGTAAGAGGGCTGGATTTCACCTCGCGTTGG
>OZ035997.1:31729844-31942344 GCA_964035015.1 Corallium rubrum
ACGTTAAAAAGGTTTTTTATGTTGACGAGGCAGACCTGTCGTTACAAGTTCATCTAGGTGTACGAGGAACGCCGTCTCCCAATATAACTTGTTTTAAAGGAGGAAAAAAAGTTATTTTCTGTGCTGGTGAAGAATTAGCAAATGTGTCGACGGGTAGAACTGTTTGCAAAAATGGTGACTACGAATTAACAGGATATACAACTTTTGTAATAGACTATATTTCATTCTTAAAAGATCATGGAGTTTACACTTGCCTTGCGACCAATATTTATGGTTTGGATAATGTCACCTTCAGTGTAGACATTACAGGTAAGACAGTTGTTGTATAAGAGTAAATTTATATACGGTAACAAGAAGTGCTTTGTAAAGAGATTGCCACTAAAATGGATTGACAGGGATGACTCGCTAGGACCCTCCCTCCCAGTCTTTCCGCGGCCTTTCCAAAATATCTCGTCCCAATTGTCAAGCGTCATTGAGTCTCAATTTGAATAAACTATAACCACAAATCTGTACTAGCTTTTTTGGAAAAACATATTTGACGACATATTTTGGAAAAACCATGGAAAGACGGAGAGTCTTTTTGAGTGAGCCCTTTTAGCGACAACCTTGTAAGATCGTACCTCGTGCACCTCGTACCCAGATTTCCACTTACTCTACCCATGCTTTACTTCCGTACATGCGTTATCGGCGTAATAATGAGTTTAGAGAGTTATGATTGCTTCTGCACGACTTATTTTTTGCGCCACAATATTCTGCCATAACACCTTTACTGCATGAATTACATTGACTTCCTGTGCATTGAATTTAAGTTGTTATTGATTACGTTCAAAATTCTACACGGAATGGCCCCAGAATATTTATGTGATTTATTAAGTATAAGTAAACCATCTGTTTACAATCTACGCCGCAATAATGATGGATTAATTATAGCTACTCCTTCTTGTAAATCTAAGAAGACACTTGGGGATCGTGCTTTTATGCTTGCAGCTCCTAAACTTTGGAATTCTCTTCCAACAAACATAACAGAACTAGATAACATTACAACTTTTAAAAGTAAGGTTAAGACATTTTTATTCTGCAGAACGTTTTAGTAATATATGATGGATTATTGCTTGCATGTATATAATTTTAAATTGTAGTTCTCTTTTATTGATATTATTATTATTATTATATCTATGTATTGTAATGCGCATTTGAATATTTTATAGATATTTGCGCAATATAAATATTAAATATTGACATAAAAATAAATAAATTATAAGGAGGTTCCCTAAACAGTTTTCGTGTTGAGCCTGCAATGATGTTGTTGTTGGCTAACTTTTTTAGGCGGCATTCTTTGTGCGAGCTTATACTCAATAATCTTACCAGTATTTTTTTAATCTTTATATTTTTCAATATTTAAAGAAAACTGTGGTGTGGAAATTTCGTGACAATTAAAAAATTTACACTATCAAAAATTATTTAATATTTTAAACACAAGCAGTAGTAATTTTGAAAAACAACGTTGTCTAGTTGAGAAAATCAAAGCTAAAGTTTATGTAAATCTGGAGGATTTTTTTATCAGGTATAAAACCACGGACATGGTACTGATTTCTCTTGTGTTCTCCTCATGAATTATTTTTAAAGAATATATCAATATGAGCAGCCGAGTTGTATAGGAAATTTTTTCATGAATCATTGATGGTTGGATGTTAAGTATATTTTAACGATTTTAGAAGCTGTAGTCATGGCACAGTGATGTAAATAAAAGTGTGTAAAAAAATTTCATGTTCGGAGGTCATGAGAAAAGCATTTAATACTTTGCTGTGAATGATGATACTCTTTCAATATAGGAATCATTTTAATAACTATTACAATAACTCAATAAGCCACAACTGTAGATGCTTGTTAAGCTACTGTATATGAAAGGTCTAAATTGGTTTCGAAAGTATATATATGTATATATATATATATATATATATATATATATATATATATATATATATATATATATATATATATATATATATATACGTACTTTGTGCATACTTGGTACATGTCAATTAATGTCTGAAAACTATATATTAACATTTCTCCAGACTGAATGGTTTCTTTTGGGCCATGCATTTTGGAACCGTGCAGACTATGGTGTATACACTGACTAACGCCAAAAAATTTACTTATCAATAGGGTATGGGTGGGTGGGTGAGGAGGGGGGGGGGGGGGGTGTGCTCTCAGTCACTAACGTATATAACAAAGATACATGTATGCTCACTCAAGGATAAATTTAAGGTTTATTAAACATATATAGTGTAATGAAAAAAAACCCAATTTTTTCCACGTTTAGTTCGTCCAAGTATTAGCAAAGAAAGTTTTTTCTTCCAAAAGGAAAACAAGGAAGGGATTGTAACGTGCACAATAAGAGAAGCTAATCCGAAGCCTGAAATAGATTGGTTTCAGCAAGATATGCTAAACATCAGAGATAAACCTAAATCGGATAGCTGGACGCCATCAACGTTTGCCTCTAAGTTGAATGACCTCAACGGTGGTAGGTATGAAGATATTCTCACCGTGCCGTGGAATACAAAAAACACCTTTTTTAGGTGTAATGCAACAAACAGAGTTGGAAGTGATAGCAGAATTTATAGATTTATTCGTTTTGGTAAGTCTTAATTAGTAATTTTAAATTATATTTAATTTATTAAAACAACGACGACAAAACTAACACCAAGGTTATTATAACGGTTATGGTAATAAGAACGACTGGTAAAGATGATGGTGAACGGTGATAGTGATGGTTGTACTATAATATAGTGATAGTATTTGTGATAGTAAAGATTACAGGTCGAAACATCGTTGGAACAATCCTGGATGCTACAGGCTCTTGTGTGAGAAGAAGGTGGAGAGGAAGTCAGGGAGAACCTCTGATTGGAATGGTTGAGAATCTCACTTCTATTTCCATGTTGAGGCTAGAGGCTCTTGTGTGAGAAGAAGGTGGAGAGGAAGTCAGGGAGAACCTCTGATTGAAGCGGTTGAGAATCTCACTTCTATTCCCATGTTGATTAGATTTAGCATTTGAAGTTCGCTTCTGATTGAGCAACCTTACAGCCATGTTACACGAGACAACTTGCAACGCAATTTTTTCCTGAAAAACATATCACAAGCTGCACGTTCATGGAGTGTTGCACGCTTCACCTTGTAGCGTAGCGTTGCCAAGAGTAGAAGCTATACTTCTACTTTCGCTGCGTTACGGCAACGCTATTGCGTTGCAAGTTGCAAAGAAGATTGCCAAGTTTCTCGGAATCTACATAAAAGTGGTCAGCGAATCTAATTATTTTTTATTATTTTTTTTTCATCGTTGCCAATTTTGGTAAATTAAGATTTTTGATGGTTGAAAAAAGATTACTGAAACGCATTTTGGTCAAATAATTCTTTCAAAATTTGCCAGAACTATTAAAACTCCGAAAATTTCGTTTTGGTACTGCGAATATTGCAAGTTGAACGGTAACTTTAACCGTCCACGTTGAGGTCATAGTCTTACTGATAATTGCTCTAGAAATCATCGATTTATAAATCTGTCTGCTTATTATACAGACATCTCTTCAAAATAGGTGTGAAAATTTCTTTGGATTTGGGCAAAAAAGTCCAATTATTCGACATGGCAGATGTATGACGTTTGCAACAGTTCTAAGTGTTGGAGAGTGTCAAGATTTCAAGGACGACGTATTCTTAAAATATACACAAGTAATTTGTCACCTATAAAGCAAAGATAATGAGTATATAGTTTGTATTCCCTGGACGTTGTCCTCGTTTTACTTTCGACGTGTATAACAGAGCATTTTGACGTGTCTCCATGGCGCTTATGCTGGATTACGTCAATTTTCTGTTGTTACCACCAAGTCTCGATTTGGTGTTATTTTTGACTTGACATCAAAGCGAGGTTTGGGTGTCAAAAGTGGAAATAACAAGAGTATAACGTCATCTCGCGTAAGTTCTAATGATGTTTACATTTAGAACGTGAAGGTTGGAAGGCTTAGATTGTCTTTGAATCATTATCGTTTACACCTTATCCAGACGGGGGGGAGGTGGACGGAAAGTGCCTACGCAGAATTTACATTTTTATATCTCAAAAAATTATTACAGTTCTGGCTCTGACATTTTAGGAATCTTCTTAAAATATCTTAGCTTTATGTATTGTACAAAAACTCCTGAAGAAATATTTAGTAACAAAAAGTTGCATAGTATTTCTGAACACCTATACTAAGACTGAATTTCGACAGTGCGTATTCTTAAATTAAATATATTTTTTTGGCTTTCTTAAAAGCCAAAGTTCTTACCACAAATGACGTCATAATGCTGTCAGGATTTGTTGACGTCAAAACTGTAACATATACTGTACGGATTTAGAATACCATCAGCCTAGGTTACGGGATGGGTTAAAACTCAGATTTCTATCTAAATATTACGTAGCTAAACAACTTCTCCAAAAAGTATATGCTTCTAATTCAACTCTAAAGGCCTCCCAATGACGAGAGAAATCGTCTGGCACTAGCCAGAGTAAAATACTAAAAGGGAAGGAATTAAGGGGTGAGAGGGTTGATCCGAACTACCATATTCTTTACATTCCAAATATATTAATTTTAAAAATAATTTTGCTGAATTTTACTTCGTATTTCATCATGGTTGCGATACAAAGTTTTATGTTACAACAACTTTTTATTTTTAATTTTTTTATTTCTTAAAGAGTACTTTTCAAAATTTCAGGTGAAGGCCAGGAACCATTTCATGTGAGAACGAGTAACCCAGTGAAAAACGAAGAAGAAACATTTACAGCAGAGTGCAGAATTACAATTACTATTCCAAGCGACTTTGTCTTTTACAAATTAGATTCGGAGAAAGTGGTTAAAAATAATACAAGGACGAAAATTACGCGCCGTCATGACGATAAGTTCCATTACTTGAATATGAGCATCACCAACCTGACAGTGAATGATAGTGGGACTTACCAATGTACTGAGTCGACAAAATTGACGAACCAAAAGGCTTCGGTGACTTTAATCGTCAAAGGTGAGCGCATTTAATTTTAAAGACGTTTCAACACGCCTTATGTGTGTTGACATCAATTGTTTGTTTTAAATCTTGATACGGCTTTGCTACTTCATGTTGTTTTGGCGCCAATGCTAGACTTGTTGCTAATATAATTATATACGTGGCGTTATGCATGCTAATAATAAAACTGTGACCAAAACGCATGAAGAATGTACTTACATCGAAAGTGCGATCGTTACGAGCCCGTAGGGGGAGATCTGTTGGTTTGATATTTTTGATAATGACCAAGCAATCGAGATTAATAAGAGGTTTATTAAATGGCGTTTTTGAACAACATACATGTATCTTACATATATTATACGTATAGCGTTTACTTTACTAAAAAAGTCGTTGAAAAACACTGATTTACGTGAAAAAGCACTTCGGTATTACTTCAAAATTTTTTATTATATAGATCGAGAAGCCGTTTTCGATTTCGTTTTAAGGTTACAGGATTAGGAAGCCATTTCAAGAAATTTGTTACCGCTCGCTCAATTTTTTACCGATTTGTCTCAGATTTGCACCAAATGTAGTTAAGAATGTGACGGACACTATCCCATTATACAGTAAATAAGAAATAAAATATTGTTGAAGATATACTCATCAGTTTAAAATCACAGTACCTTCGCGCCGCGTTTTAAGGGGGTCTTTGGTTTTACCAAAAAGCTCTCAATTTATCATATTTACACTTCTCAATGTTTGTTCTAAAATAGTGTGTTCGCATTTTTTTGTTAATGTAGTGGTTTAGCAGCTAGGATATTTTATTTCTCGACCTATGTTTTGGCAAATAAAAGCAACTGACAAATAAAAGCTTGTGACCCAGGTAATTCTTACATAAATAAAACGCGCGAACACACTTTTTTAGAACAAACATTGAGAGGTGTAAATATGAAAAATTGAGAGCTTTTTGGTAAAACCAAAGACCGACTGTGATTTTAAACTGATGAGTATATCTGCAACAATATTTTATTTCTTTTTTACTGTATAATACGATAGTGTCCGTCACATACGTAACTACATTTGGTGCAAATTTGAGACAAATCGGGAAAAAATTGAGCGAGCGGTAACAAATTTCTTGAAATGGCTGCCTATGGTATCCTGTAACCTCAATTTGACATCTGTCGTTCGAATCAACTGCTCTTGTCTCGACTTCAACATGGGTTTTTTCTTTCTTTCGTGTATATGTAACTTCCTAGTCTAATTTATGCAGTAAATACTATAACAAGCCACCTTGAAATGATCTGTATTAATACACTGTCTGTCTGTCTGTCTGTCCGTCCGTCCGTCCGTCCGTCCGTCCGTCCGTCCGTCCGTCCGTCCGTCCGTCCGTCCGTCCGTCCGTCCGTCCGTCCGTCCGTCTGTCTGTCTGTCTGTCTGTCTGTCTGTCTGTCTGTCTGTCTGTCTGTCTGTCTGTCTGTCTGTCTGTCTGTCTGTCTGTCTGTGCATGCGTTCTTTTATTTGACTATGGATTATTGGTTCATCATTACTTGTTCCAAAATTTATCAGTGAAGTGTGTTTTGGCTTAGCCTAAAGGTGTTTTGAACATAACTTGGGTCACAGAATATTGTACATGTCGTGTCGTGTCCTATCAACACTTTTTTCTTCATTTCTCTTTAGAATTTCGTCCTGCAATTATTACTAGCCTACAAAATAGAACAGTTGAGTTCCCAAAGGATAATTCAGTTATTTTGTTTTGCAATGTTTCTGGGAATCCGCCTCCTGAAGTAACTTGGTCCAGAAAAGGTGGATCGTTTGAAACGAACATGCTGACAGTGCAAAATTGTAAGAAAATAGTCCCTGGTTATTATTACTACAAAGATGATCATCGTCGAACAAAGCTCGTTATTTGTAAACCTGGTATTAGTCACACTGGTGTTTACACGTGTTTTGCTAAGAACAAGTTGCAAAATGATACCAGGAATGCCCACCTCAATGTTTTAGGTGAGTTAAATTTTATTAATTATATGAATTAAAGTTTAAGTTTAGTCGCGGATTATTTGTATAAGTAATAGCATGGCTTCAAGTGCAATTTGGAAAAAACATGCACGAGTGAGTTTTTCAAAGACTATCAAAATGGCATGAGTCCGAAGAACGAGTGGTATTTGAGGTCTTTTAAAAACTCACGAGTGCATGTTTTTCCAAATTGCACGAATAACCATCACTTAATAATATATATGAAAAAATGTCCAAGTCAACTGTACTTATAATTACAGTTTCCTTTTGGCAGTGTCCACCAGGGGCGGATTTAGGGTACGTCAAACACGTCACGCGACGTAGACAAAAATCCCAGACTAATTTATTCATGAATTAATTAGTTGGAAACATTTGAAATTTGAAAATTTCAAGTTTTAAAAATATTCAAATTTTTAAAAATTTTATATGAATTTATGAATTTTTGAAATATTCAAAAATTTCATTTTTGCACGTATTTAGCGCTGCTATATCGAGAAAAAAATTAATAATTCTCTGACCCAGTCCTCGGCTGGAGGACACTTAGTCTACTTCATGTAGCCTGAACGAAACTGTTCATACGGTAGGGATAGAGAGGGATGCCATTTACAAATGTGGATAATTAAACTACGTCAAAATGGCCGACTACGTCAAGATAACGAGCACTGATTGGACAAAGACAATAGAGATACGTCGGAAGTAGTGGGACTACGTCGGAAGTAAAATATTTTGACGTTCTTGGCTTTTGATTGGCTAGCAAAGGATATTTCGACGTACACGGACTACGGCAAGAGTGAAAGACTACGGCATAACCAAGCTGCCTGAGCCAGCAGTCAATCTTCTGCTTGAGTTCGATTATGGCGTTCTAAGAGACACAGAATGAAAACGATGAATTGTCGAAGACGATCTGTTGCGATTTGACAAAGAAACTCCAATCGTGTGGATTCCTCGTGGGTCAAGAGTTTTCGGCGCAGATTGGCAAGCCATTTATACATCGGGTGATCGGGATATCGACGCAGGCATATATTCCTCAGTATGCTAAAGCTGTTTCTTGAAAGAAAGTTAAGAAACGTTGTATTGCTTTAAGGTGAGTGGATACTATTTTATCTTTAGTTCCTCAGACTTGTGCAACCATAAAAAGCGTAAATTATTTAAATTAGATGGGATATGTAGAGCTCTCAAGTATATTTATGAATAATTCATCATATTATTAAGATAATGAGATGTGTTACAAATATAAGTAATCCATCACTGAATATTATAATTAAATAATCTTAGCTACTGTAGCCGAAAGTTTGGAACAATTTTAGATCAATAGCAACAGAATGTAAATTTAAAAAAAGGTAAACATTAATTTATTAAAAAAAGGCAGAAATTAGGCTTATATACTATTTCATCATCATTATTATTATATATACAATATATGTGAAGTAGCAATTTTCTAGGCTATACCAACAATGTTATATTATTAAGTTACTTAATATGACAGTAAATACCTTCTTGGGCTGATTATGGAACATCGATAACTTAGATGCTGTGTAGTGGGCTTGAGGGGGTATATATTGTCCATAGTTTGTTAATTATTAATGTATATACTAGTTCTATTTTCAATAAAAGGGATCTACACCAAACAAGCAAATTTTGCTTTCTTGTAGATTCCCCATCACTGTAAATTATTATTTTCTTCTTTCATATCTATTTGTACTATCTATATTATCTTGTGATGAAATAAAGTACATATATATATATATATATATATATATATATATATATATATATATATATATATATATATATATATATATATATATATATATATATATATATATTTTGGGGGGGGGGGGGGGAAGAGAAAAAAATACTTGGTAGTTACTAGTTAGTATGAGTATGACTTGGGATGATGTAGAGAGATGAGCTTCTCTATGTCCATGAAATGTCCCATGTGGTCTATTGATACTAAAACTTCTTCTAATCAGACAGTGTTTGGCTGGATAGAGGTATTAAGGCGAGTATCTGGTGCCTCAAAACCAGACAACTCAGAGTAAATAAGGGGTAAATATTAGGTACTTAAGAATTAAGATGACTAGGATGCCCATGAAATGTGGCATACAGTATGGTCTATTCATATTGCTTCTTCTAATCAGACAGTGACTGGCTGGATAGAGGTATGTGTTAAGGCGAGTATCTGGTGCCTCAAAACCAGACAGCTTGGCAGCTAAGGGATTGCAGCAAGTGGCTGCGATTGACCTTACAAAATATTTTGGAGCCTTGGCTGTCCATGTCAAATTCACTGTAGAACAGTGATTCGTAGGCATGCTGATGATGAGCTCTGATATGGAGCAAAACAGTCCTAAAAAGTTGTCTCCAATAATGATAAAAAAAATGCAAAAACCAAGTCCTTAAAAAATCATAAAACGTTGTATAAAAAACACAAGTTAAAACTGTAAGATTTTTCTAAATAGTCTTGTCAGAATGCAGGAAATGCCATTTCAGGGAACCAAATTTTAAAAAATTTCCGGGGGGGGCATGCCCCCGGACCCCCCTAGAAATAATATTTCCGGGTTTGACGTACTCTGAAAAATTCCTGTATCCGCCCCTGGTGTCCACTCCTCGTATATTTGGTTGTTTAAAAACGATTTGCTTCTACCACTACTTGAAAATTTTTTACTTAGAACGTAGAACGTGATTGGGTATTTTCAGCTTTTATTGTTTTTGATTGGTTCATTGGCTTCAAAAATTTGCGCTGTATTTCCTTTTTTCCGCACTGTATTTCCTTAACACTACACTGCTCTTAGCCAATCAAGATTAAATTTTTTTTCATGTATATTATTAATCCATAAATCAGTTTAGCTCATAAACAGTTTTGGCCACTGACAAAAATTATTTAAACACATGTAAACGATACAGTATAATTTTATATGTAGATAGCGATAGGTTCAACGATCCAATGGAAATTATCCTTGTTTCAGTTTCTCTTTGAGTGCAGCAAAAGTCGAGCTTCAATTTAGTTTGTTCGTGTTCGTGTTTATGAAATAAACGGAATATTATACATGAGTGTAAAAAGGTGTGCCGAGAATAATTTTGACAACATAATGTACTGACGTGTGGAGTAGTGAGTTCCAGCCTGAGTTTCAGTTCACGCCGGCCTAATCTCAGGTCGCCTGCTAGACCGAACTAAAATTTTGAGGCCTTCTAACTCCAGGCCGGCCTTACATGTAAACAGAATCTAAATCTAAATGACATTGGTGTCAAATCCACATGAAATAATGCTCCTCTAACGGTGACGATCTGGAAGACAATTGACACGAATCTTGAAGCAACAGTGGAACCAAGCGTATTTAATTTCAAGGGTGGCCTGCATGTAAACAAAAACCGAGACGCCAAATAAAAAGTTCAGGCCGGTCCGAGTTTAGGCCGGCTTCATGTAAACACGCCCTTAGCTTCTCGTGTTCAAATGATGTGATCCTTCTGGCGAATTGAAGTATTTCACTACAGGGATTACTGGGAAAACGTTTTGGAACTATGCATGCACTGATTTATTTTAAAATACGTTATGCAAATGGGTGGTAGTACAATGAGTACAATAGTGCCGGGCTTGGTGATGTGACAGCATGAGAGCTTTGCCCTGCAAAATTTGGGTGAGGCGCAATAAAAAACATAATACGACGAAAGAACTGTTTGAGGAAAAGTAGGAATTCAGAGACAGAGAAATGGCGGAACAATTGAAACACCAATATGCCCTAAACAATTTAGGCAATGTATAACAGCTTAGGTATAGGAAGATGTAAAAGAATTCGGAAGCGTTTTTGCCCGTGCCTTTTTCTTGGGAAGCGGAGTATGGACGGTTGAGAACCACATTTTTGGTGTTTTAACGGCTTGTCTAAAAAAGTAATTCGACATTCCTTATATTTTGCGAGAAGGACTTTCGCCTCAAATCGTGCGGGTAATTCAGCGATCTTACCGCTACGGTGCTACGAAGACATATTCCCGAGAACTCATAGGGTGTTCTGTAAAGGGGATTATGTGTTATATGCCTAAAGGGAAAAAAGGTAAAGCATTGTTGCATTAGTATAACTTAGTGTTATATAGGCGGAGCGGAGAGCTTTTGTTAGAAATTCAAAATACATTCTTGCTGTTGAAACGTGTCTCTCATTAAATTGAAGTTATACACTGTACCTATATTATAATGAACGTTATAGAATAACGTGACTTTTGCATGCATTTTCATTGGTTGGTGACCGTAATCTATTAAAGGACACACACAGATGGCGTCAAATTCATGTCAGTGAACTTGTTTTTCTTTTTTCATGCCCCAAAAGTCCTTCAATTAACTACTTGAATTTTTATAATATAAAAGAAATAGACTTTTTTTATCTTACACGCTGTGACGTCATCTTTGATTTATTACAGTACACACGCCAAAAAAACGTAATGTAATTACTGAACCTAAATCTTGAGTTATTGTAGACAATTTTTTATAGACATTATTGCATGCAAATTCATTTGTAACGGAGATGTTTTATTTTAATGTAATTTTCTCTTCATATTTAGCTCCCCCAACAATCAATGAACCCAGAACCGTTCAAAAAGAAAGACTAGACATTGGGGGAAAAATTACAATTACTTGCAAAGCAAATGGAAATCCTTTTCCGTTAGTTCAATGGTTCAAGATAGGTCAGGAGAAACCAGTATCAAACCGGTCTAGTAGCTTTTCATCCCTGCGAATAAATGACATGGATAAGTCTTATGTTGGGAACTACAATTGTAAAGCATGGAATTATCTTGGATCTTACAACAGGACAGTACTGGAGCTTCAGCTACCTTTGCCTGGTAAGAGATTGTTTACTTCTGTTGATGCAACATTGCGTTCATTGCGTTCATTGTGATTTGTCTGATTTTATTGCAGTTAATATCAAACGTGTTAGGTTAAACGGGTTAGGTTAAACGTAGCCTGAGTATCAGGCCCTTCTTTTTCTTCTGGGGACTGGGGCGGAGAACGGAGAGAAAAAGAAGGGCCTGACACAAATCTATTCATAGACCCGTGTTCTTCGTCCAGAATCTGGACGAAACCCTGATTGGTTGAGAGACAAAAGCCTTAAATACATCAACGGAAATTAAGTAATTAACGGATTCGAAAATCAAAAGTTCTTCGTGAGAATTGCCGAGAAGCCGCCCAGACTAGAAAGTTTGTGTTTTCTCAAATTTACCGTTAGCGTTTTTACCATTTTCATGGACAAGAGCGATTAAAGAAGCTGAAGAAGGAACCTCCGCGTTTTGCCCGTAATACTATACGTGAAGGAAGAGCAAGAACTGTGCAATGTGTATTGAAAGCCAGCCTAGCTGTCAAAACAAAACACTGCTGCTGTCTTGTCGTCTGACTACGGGAAGAAACAGTTGGGCTTGAAAGTTCATTCTGATCTGAAAAGCGAACGCAGTGTCCGTAATTTATAGTCTACTGGAACTTATACACTTATAGTACTGTAGCCAGGTATAAAGTCTGTATACAAACCATATCAAGGCCGCTTTGCAGCCTTTGCTTAACTGAATGTCTGAATCTGAACTGAAACGTGTGAGACAAATCAGGGGCGGATACAGGAATTTTTCAGAGTACGTCAAACCCGGAAATATTATTTCTAGGGGGGTCCGGGGGCATGCCCCCCCCGGAAATTTTTTAAAATTTGGTTCCCTGAAATGGCATTTCCTGCATTCTGACAAGACTATTTAGAAAAATCTTACAGTTTTAACTTGTGTTTTTTATACAACGTTTTATGATTTTTTAAGGACTTGGTTTTTGCATTTTTTTTATCATTATTGGAGACAACTTTTTAGGACTGTTTTGCTCCATATCAGAGCTCATCATCAGCATGCCTACGAATCACTGTTCTACAGTGAATTTGACATGGACAGCCAAGGCTCCAAAATATTTTGTAAGGTCAATCGCAGCCACTTGCTGCAATCCCTTAGCTGCCAAGCTGTCTGGTTTTGAGGCACCAGATACTCGCCTTAACACATACCTCTATCCAGCCAGTCACTGTCTGATTAGAAGAAGCAATATGAATAGACCATACTGTATGCCACATTTCATGGGCATCCTAGTCATCTTAATTCTTAAGTACCTAATATTTACCCCTTATTTACTCTGAGTTGTCTGGTTTTGAGGCACCAGATACTCGCCTTAATACCTCTATCCAGCCAAACACTGTCTGATTAGAAGAAGTTTTAGTATCAATAGACCACATGGGACATTTCATGGACATAGAGAAGCTCATCTCTCTACATCATCCCAAGTCATACTCATACTAACTAGTAACTACCAAGTATTTTTTTTCTCTTCCCCCCCCCCCCCCCAAAATATATATATATATATATATATATATATATATATATATATATATATATATATATATATATATATATATATATATATATATATATATATATAATGTACTTTATTTCATCACAAGATAATATAGATAGTACAAATAGATATGAAAGAAGAAAATAATAATTTACAGTGATGGGGAATCTACAAGAAAGCAAAATTTGCTTGTTTGGTGTAGATCCCTTTTATTGAAAATAGAACTAGTATATACATTAATAATTAACAAACTATGGACAATATATACCCCCTCAAGCCCACTACACAGCATCTAAGTTATCGATGTTCCATAATCAGCCCAAGAAGGTATTTACTGTCATATTAAGTAACTTAATAATATAACATTGTTGGTATAGCCTAGAAAATTGCTACTTCACATATATTGTATATATAATAATAATGATGATGAAATAGTATATAAGCCTAATTTCTGCCTTTTTTTAATAAATTAATGTTTACCTTTTTTTAAATTTACATTCTGTTGCTATTGATCTAAAATTGTTCCAAACTTTCGGCTACAGTAGCTAAGATTATTTAATTATAATATTCAGTGATGGATTACTTATATTTGTAACACATCTCATTATCTTAATAATATGATGAATTATTCATAAATATACTTGAGAGCTCTACATATCCCATCTAATTTAAATAATTTACGCTTTTTATGGTTGCACAAGTCTGAGGAACTAAAGATAAAATAGTATCCACTCACCTTAAAGCAATACAACGTTTCTTAACTTTCTTTCAAGAAACAGCTTTAGCATACTGAGGAATATATGCCTGCGTCGATATCCCGATCACCCGATGTATAAATGGCTTGCCAATCTGCGCCGAAAACTCTTGACCCACGAGGAATCCACACGATTGGAGTTTCTTTGTCAAATCGCAACAGATCGTCTTCGACAATTCATCGTTTTCATTCTGTGTCTCTTAGAACGCCATAATCGAACTCAAGCAGAAGATTGACTGCTGGCTCAGGCAGCTTGGTTATGCCGTAGTCTTTCACTCTTGCCGTAGTCCGTGTACGTCGAAATATCCTTTGCTAGCCAATCAAAAGCCAAGAACGTCAAAATATTTTACTTCCGACGTAGTCCCACTACTTCCGACGTATCTCTATTGTCTTTGTCCAATCAGTGCTCGTTATCTTGACGTAGTCGGCCATTTTGACGTAGTTTAATTATCCACATTTGTAAATGGCATCCCTCTCTATCCCTACCGTATGAACAGTTTCGTTCAGGCTACATGAAGTAGACTAAGTGTCCTCCAGCCGAGGACTGGGTCAGAGAATTATTAATTTTTTTCTCGATATAGCAGCGCTAAATACGTGCAAAAATGAAATTTTTGAATATTTCAAAAATTCATAAATTCATATAAAATTTTTAAAAATTTGAATATTTTTAAAACTTGAAATTTTCAAATTTCAAATGTTTCCAACTAATTAATTCATGAATAAATTAGTCTGGGATTTTTGTCTACGTCGCGTGACGTGTTTGACGTACCCTAAATCCGCCCCTGAGACAAATTATAATCTCGTCGCCAAGCTAAAGCAGTTGTTGAAATGGGGTGAAACATCAAAATGTTTGGTGAAAACATTTAACATGTTGTGGCTATTCGGAAAATCGGAATTGCCGTTGTGCATTTAATTAAAATATCTGGGTATATTTGAGAATTATATGTAATCAAATATTAAAATATTTGGTGGTCCCGAATCCCGATCGTTAAATAATTTACCTAATTGCAAATTGCTGGTTCATTGCAGTATGCAGTACTAGATTTTACTTCGGCATTGCCACTTCGAAGATTACTTGAAAACTGAATAAACGTGTGTTTGAAGATGTTTATGCATAAGCAATGAATTTTTTGAGGTTCAATTTGGTTAGACACAAGCAATACATAACAGGAAGTGATTTTTATTGGCTATGGTGCGTCACATGAATAGGGGGCGGAGGAGAAGAATCCATGATTTGTGTCAGGCTCTCTTTCAAAGAGAGACTGATACTCAGGTTAGGTTAAACGCGGATGCGGACGATTGGGTAATAGGATAAAACGCGAATAAGAGGATCAATTGTCTGATTTCATAGCAGTTGATATGAAACAATGTTAATTTATGTTTAGTATAAGTACACAGGTGATTATAGAAAATCACGCGCGCTGATTGGTCGAGCTACTCCGGATTAATTCTCGATAATCACCTACAGCGTTTATTCAAAATGGCCGCCAGCCAAAGTTGTCAATGCGACAGACAAGGAAATTAACAATTTTAATATTCACCGACATTCACCTCGCCTGTGGCGAATAATTGTTAAATAATTTCATCATTACTACCTAACAGTGCAAAAACTTGACCCTCTAACAAAGAAACTTCAACAAACTGCTATACTGTAAGTCATGTCTTAGCTTCTTCCGCAGATAATCGTTGGGTGCCTGCCATCACGATTAATTCAATTCCTGGTTGTTTACTCCATGCACGTAACTTCGTATAGACCTGTATGCATTGGCACGAGCTAGCTGGAGAGTGTTTCGAGTTCCCTTGCAGAGGAGAATAAGTGACGACTGATGGACCTTTCCTTGCCTTTGATTTTGCATGCATATGACTGTGCTTATAGTACTTTTTGTGTTAAAGTCACGCTGTCAGTTGGGGTTTTTTCAGAATTACATGCTGTGTTTATCTTTGATTCAAGTTGGTTTATCCCCAGTCGTTTTGCTCATAACTATAGGTAACGCGTTCCAAACACTTCTGAGAAATTTCAAAAATCAATTTTTCTGCAAAACTAAAAGAAACTAACCATGCTAAATAATTAAATTATGCTTTCAAACAAACGAAAAAAGTTTTCTCACAACAATAAATATTATAGTGTTGTTAAAATTTCTGACTACCTTATACTTTCACTGTTTGCGAAATGTCACAAGAATAACTACCATCATAGGGTTGTCAAAACGTCTGACTATCTTATTCTTAAAGCGTTTGCAGAATCTCGCAGAGTAACTGTCCTAAAAGGGTTGTAGAAATTTCTGACTATCTTATTCTAACAGTGTTTGCAAAATCTCACAAAAATAACTGCCATAGGGTTGTAGAAATTTCGGAATACCTTATTACGCGGGGGGTGGTGTTCCACAATCGATTTTCGATTTTTCGAGCTCTTGCTTTTCGGCAGCTTTGCCTTTGATCGAGTTGGGTTGAGGATTTTCCGACGGTATTTTCATCAGTAGTTGATCAGTAATGTTGCTGACAAGGTTTCTCCATGAAGACAGAATAGACGAATTTATTACAGACACGAAAAATGCCGTGTTGACATCAGTACTTAGGAAGTTTGACTTGAGGACTGGTGATACAAGAAAGAGCCACAGTATATCAAAGAACATATACTACGGTTCCGGTTTCCGGAAGAGTATAGAGTATGAAAAAGAGTGAGATGAGGGGAGCGTGAAGAGTATTAGGGTGAATGGATAGGAATGTGCAAGGAAAGGTATTTTTCTGTAAAGCCGGCAACCCTGGACGCGTTTCGACCTTACAGTCTTCTTCAGGAGGGATTTTTAGGGGAAAAGGAGTTCTGTGGTTTGTATCGTGAAAATATGGGAAACGTGGAAGAGTGTAAATTGGGTTGAAATGAAAAGGAGTGGAAGAGTGTAAAAAGGGGGGTAAAGAGAGAAGGAGATGGATATGTTAGTTTGTAGTTAACGTATGTTACATTACGATAATATAAGGTAATAGAAGGTAAAGAAGGCCTACCGAAGGTGTGGTTCTTTCTGGACATTCCAATTCTAATTTGTGCCATAGTTGAACAAAGTTCTCTCTTGCGAGGTTCTCAGCTCAGTATTGTCTGGCGTATGGATGACGTTTGATTTATGTAGAGGTGTGAGTGTTGGTGATATGGTATGTGTCACGTGATTATGATATGTCAATCAAATTAATTTTGGAGGAGATAGTATTAGGGATGATGTGTGTGAATGTATTTGGTTGTGGCATAAGGTATAGTGTGATTAATGTGTGTGAATATATGTTTCAGTGTGTAGGTAAATTGTGTTGCAAAACACCAATTCACATAAGGGCATGGTGCAAGTAATTAACACCATAAAGAGACTGCCGATTCGAAATATATATAATATAATATAGTATAATATAATGTCCGACTATGGATTGGAGGTATATATAAAAGGAAAAAATAATAGGTAGAAACTAGTGTGTATATATATTTACATTTGGAGAAATCAAGGCGCATAGTGCGCGGTTTATAAACGCATATAACTGTTGTTGTATTAGTATTACTTAATTGATTCTGACATATCACTACTACGGTTGTCTTAATTGAAAGACAATTAAGACAACCGTAGTAGTGATATGTCAGAATCAATTAAGTAATACTAATACAACAACAGTTATATGCGTTTATAAACCGCGCACTATGCGCCTTGATTTCTCCAAATGTAAATATATATATACACACTAGAAATGATATTGGGCATTTCACTCGATTACACAGCATGTTCTAAGGATTTAGGGTGAAGGAAAATTCGAGTGTAGAATATATACATTTTAAGACCAAACCGGGAGCAGTTGCGAAAAATGCAAGCAACTACACAGGCCCTCCGGCAGGAATTGAACCCACGACCTTGCGACTCTAGTGCAATGCTCTGACCGCTGAGCCACGGAGGCCGTTGCCGAGAGCTTGATCGCGAGTTCTGTATATATAATTAGGTGGTAATGCCAGGAGAGAATTGGGTATATTAGAAATGATATTGGGCATTTCACTCGATTACACAGCATGTTCTAAGGATTTAGGGTGAAGGAAAATTCGAGTGTAGAATATATACATTTTAAGACCAAACCGGGAGCAGTTGCGAAAAATGCAAGCAAATACACAGGCCCTCCGGCAGGAATTGAACCCACGACCTTGCGACTCTAGTGCAATGCTCTGACCGCTGAGCCACGGAGGCCGTTGCCGAGAGCTTGATCGCGAGTTCTGTATATATAATTAGGTGGTAATGCCAGGAGAGAATTGGGTATATTAGAAATGATATTGGGCATTTCACTCGATTACACAGCATGTTCTAAGGATTTAGGGTGAAGGAAAATTCGAGTGTAGAATATATACATTTTAAGACCAAACCGGGAGCAGTTGCGAAAAATGCAAGCAACTACACAGGCCCTCCGGCAGGAATTGAACCCACGACCTTGCGACTCTAGTGCAATGCTCTGACCGCTGAGCCACGGAGGCCGTTGCCGAGAGCTTGATCGCGAGTTCTGTATATATAATTAGGTGGTAATGCCAGGAGAGAATTGGGTATATTAGAAATGATATTGGGCATTTCACTCGATTACACAGCATGTTCTAAGGATTTAGGGTGAAGGAAAATTCGAGTGTAGAATATATACATTTTAAGACCAAACCGGGAGCAGTTGCGAAAAATGCAAGCAACTACACAGGCCCTCCGGCAGGAATTGAACCCACGACCTTGCGACTCTAGTGCAATGCTCTGACCGCTGAGCCACGGAGGCCGTTGCCGAGAGCTTGATCGCGAGTTCTGTATATATAATTAGGTGGTAATGCCAGGAGAGAATTGGGTATATTAGAAATGATATTGGGCATTTCACTCGATTACACAGCATGTTCTAAGGATTTAGGGTGAAGGAAAATTCGAGTGTAGAATATATACATTTTAAGACCAAACCGGGAGCAGTTGCGAAAAATGCAAGCAACTACACAGGCCCTCCGGCAGGAATTGAACCCACGACCTTGCGACTCTAGTGCAATGCTCTGACCGCTGAGCCACGGAGGCCGTTGCCGAGAGCTTGATCGCGAGTTCTGTATATATAATTAGGTGGTAATGCCAGGAGAGAATTGGGTATATTAGAAATGATATTGGGCATTTCACTCGATTACACAGCATGTTCTAAGGATTTAGGGTGAAGGAAAATTCGAGTGTAGAATATATACATTTTAAGACCAAACCGGGAGCAGTTGCGAAAAATGCAAGCAACTACACAGGCCCTCCGGCAGGAATTGAACCCACGACCTTGCGACTCTAGTGCAATGCTCTGACCGCTGAGCCACGGAGGCCGTTGCCGAGAGCTTGATCATTTCTAATATACCCAATTCTCTCCTGGCATTACCACCTAATTATATATACAGAACTCGCGATCAAGCTCTCGGCAACGGCCTCCGTGGCTCAGCGGTCAGAGCATTGCACTAGAGTCGCAAGGTCGTGGGTTCAATTCCTGCCGGAGGGCCTGTGTAGTTGCTTGCATTTTTCGCAACTGCTCCCGGTTTGGTCTTAAAATGTATATATTCTACACTCGAATTTTCCTTCACCCTAAATCCTTAGAACATGCTGTGTAATCGAGTGAAATGCCCAATATCATTTCTAATATACCCAATTCTCTCCTGGCATTACCACCTAATTATATATACAGAACTCGCGATCAAGCTCTCGGCAACGGCCTCCGTGGCTCAGCGGTCAGAGCATTGCACTAGAGTCGCAAGGTCGTGGGTTCAATTCCTGCCGGAGGGCCTGTGTAGTTGCTTGCATTTTTCGCAACTGCTCCCGGTTTGGTCTTAAAATGTATATATTCTACACTCGAATTTTCCTTCACCCTAAATCCTTAGAACATGCTATATACACACTAGTTTCTACCTATTATTTTTTCCTTTTATATATACCTCTAATCCATAGTCGGACATTATATTATACTATATTATATTATATATATATTTCGAATCGGCAGTCTCTTTATGGTGTTAATTACTTGCACCATGCCCTTATGTGAATTGGCGTTTTGCAACACAATTTACCTACACACTGAAACATATATTCACACACATTAATCACACTATACCTTATGCCACAACCAAATACATTCACACACATCATCCCTAATACTATCTCCTCTAAAATTAATTTGATTGACATATAATCACGTGACACATACCATATCACCAACACTCACACCTCTACATAAATCAAACGTCATCCATACGTCAGACAATACAAAGCCACTGTTCGTAATCTTCAGCGATTTCAAAATCTTGTATATACTGAAAACTTAGACATTATTTGTGTGAACGAGACTTGGCTCAATAAAGACATGAGCGACGAAGAAATTTTACACTCGGGATATACGATTTACAGGAAAGATCGGAACTGTCGAAGTGGTGGTGGCGTCCTTGTTGCGGTCAAAGCAAAATCGTTTAAGTCTGTTAAAGAGTTTTCACCAGAATCGGAGGTAATTCAACAACTGGAGATCGTGTCTGCCGAGCTGAAGACAGCGTCAAACCAGAAGCTTTTATACTGCTCTTGCTATCGACCACCTGACGCCGACCCAAGTTGGATGGATAAATTTAAACTTTTTCTCAACCATGCTTGTGATCAATATGACAACGTTGTAATTTCAGGGGACTTCAATCTACCAAACATCCAATGGAACGCGTTAGAAAATACATCTGGAGTTAATGAACTGCTTTTTATTGAACTAATGAACGATCACTTCTTAGCACAACTTAACAACACTCCTACTCGTGGTGATCACATACTCGATCTCGTGATCACAAATGCTCCGGAACAAGTTAGTTTGACTGAGGTTTTGTCGCCAGATGAAATCGCTGTTTTCACGGACCATCACGCTATTGTCTACGAGTTTTCTTCCTTCATTAAAGCACCAAAGAAGTCCCGTAGATTTGTTCATGATTACAAAAAAGGAGACTTTGCAGGTCTGCGCGCTGCTTTACAGGCAGTAAACCTGTCTTCCACAATAGCAGAAACTGATGATGATATTAACATCGACTGGCATCAATGGAAGGATACTTTCCTTGCAGCAGTCTCCGACTACATTCCTTCTAAGAGACTGAAAGGAAAAAATCCAGTACCATGGATCAACGGTAATATTCTACATCAGATAAAGAAAAAAGAGTCAATCCGGCGAAAACTAAAAACTTCTCCTACCCGTCATTTACAAGAAAAATTCAAAATTCTGCGCGCCAAAGTAAAAAGATCGTTACGTGAAAGCCGTGAAAATTTCTTTTCTTCTCTTGAATCCAACTTTAAAAGTAACCCAAAACGCTTCTGGTCGATATTAAAACAAAAATCAAAGTCTCGCAATATCCCTGATCTGATGTCTATGGCACCCGTTGCTGGTACGACCGTTGATCCAGTGGCTGACCCACCGAGGACAACTGCTGACCCCGTGGAAATAGCAAACCTCTTCAACACCTACTTTGCATCTGTATTCACGAATGACAACCTTACTGAAGATACCACCTCTGACTTAGACAACCCGGTCATGACTAACCTGGAACTTACTGACAGTGAAGTCGAAGCTGTATTAAAATCCCTTGACGTTACCAAAGCTACCGGACCAGATGGAATTTCAGCTAGAATACTTAAGGAAGCGGCAACTGCTATTGCACCTTCCTTGTGTATTCTATTCAATAAATCGCTTCGTTTGGGGGTCTTGCCGCTGGAATGGAAAATGGCCAACATTGTACCAGTGTTTAAAAAGGGCGATAAAGAACACGCCGAAAACTACAGACCAATTTCCTTACTGTCACTTGTCTCAAAAGCACTGGAACGGTGCGTGCTTATTAACATCAAGAACCAAATCTTCCAACTACACCTTTTTTAGGTCAAATTCAGAAACTTCCAAACGAATTTCAGACACTTCCAAATGATATTCAGATTGTCCAAATGAATTTCAGACATTTCCAAATGATATTCAAATTGTCCAAATGATATTCAGACATTTTCAAATGAATTTCAGACATTTCCAAATGATATTCAGACATTTCCAAAATGAAGTGAGAGGCTAAAGTTCGCTTGTGAACAGTAAATAGTTCGGATCAGCTGAGGGAACACATACACCTTTTTTGCCCTGCATTACTCAATAAAAAACATTCAATTGCACTCGTTGAAATAAAAATAGCACTTTATTATTAGCGCGAAACGACATTCAATAACGCTTCTGTAACCTCAATAGCATTGATTACATAAAGTGCTATTTTTATTTCAATGAGTGCAATTGAATGTTTTTTATTGAGTAATGCAGGGCAAAAAAGGTATACTGTATGTGTTCCCTCAGCTGATCCGAACTATTTACTGTGCAAGCTTCTCGCTTCATTTTGGAAATGTCTGAATATCATTTGGAAATGTCTGAATATCATTTGGAAAATCTGAATATCATTTGGAAATTTCTGAAATTCACTTGAATTATCTGAAATTCAATTGGAAAGTTCTGAAATTGATCTGAATTATCTGAAGTTCGTTTGGAAGTTTCTGAATTTGACCTGAAAAAGGTGTAGTGAATGTATGTCAGCACGGGTTCGTAACTGGTAAATCTTGTGTCACAAACCTTGTTTCAGTTCTTAACATTATTGGCTCTCTCCTCGATGAAGGAGGGCAAATAGATGTTATTTACTTGGACATGTCGAAAGCTTTTGACAAGGTAAACCATAAATTGTTGATCCACAAGTTACGACAGTTTGGTTTTGGTGGCAGCCTACTCCAGTGGTTCAGTTCCTATCTCACGGATCGTGTCCAGCGTGTTACAGTTCTTGGTGCTACTTCGGATACATTACCTGTCAGCTCTGGTGTGCCTCAAGGCTCTATTCTTGGTCCATTACTTTTCCTATTGTACGCCAACGACCTCCCAGACGCTGTTATTTCGAGTCAAATCGCCATGTTGCTGATGACACAAAGATCTTCAAAGCAATCAAATCACCAGACGATGCTGCTTTACTCCAGGGAGACCTAGGCAACCTAGAAACCTGGTCTACAGCATCCGGCCTTATGTTCAATGAGAAAAAATGCAAATCGCAGAGCATCACGCGAAAAATCAAGCCGAATGTTGCTACCTACAGTTTGAACAACAACAACTTACAGTCAACAAAACCTGAACGAGACCTCGGTGTATGGATAGCTGCTGACCTCACTTGGAGTAAGCAAGTTTCTGAACAGTCAGTCCGTGCCAACAAGCTCTTGGGTTACATCAGGAAGAACACGCGGTATATCCGAAGTATTGCGGTGAGGCGCACAATCTATTTGACACTACATCCCAGTTAGGTTATGCAACACAAGTCTGGGCACCGCAGACCATTGACTTAATTTCTCGATTAGAAAGAATTCAGAGGCGAGCTACGAAATACATTTTGAACCTACCATTTTCTTGTACTGATAGCTATAAATCTAGATTTGAATCTCTTCCTATTTCTTACTGGCATGAATTTTTAGATACGGTACTATTCTCTAAGATAATAAACGGCTTAGTGATCTTAAATTCCTCCACTTTACCAGTATTTGTCCGAAATACCAGACTAACTAGATCATCCTCCAATAATGCTAACATTAAAAAATTTGTCGTTCCTAAATGCAAAACATCAACATACCAGAAATCTTTCTTTGTAAGATCAATTAGAATATGGAATACTTTAGCAAATGAACTTAAACTCACCATGGACAACCTTCCTTTGTTTAAATCCGTTATGTGTAATTATTATTTCTCATCTTTAGAAACTACTTATGACTGTGAAAACCCTCGTATATTTAAAACAATCTGTTTAAAATGTAACTGTTCCCGTAGCCTTACGTACCCTATTTCTTGTTGTTATTAACATATTTAGTTTAGTTAGTATTTTGCTGATTTATTAATTGTAGCTAAGATTTGACTTTGTAGTTAGTATATCTATTTACTAGTTTATTTAGTTTAGTTTAGTTTTGGGCCCGCAGTAATTGACTTATTGCTGTTGCGGTGACCATGCCGTTATATTTTGAATTCATTTTGTAATGCATGTATATATATACTATAACACTATAATGGCGAATCTAATAAAGAGCTGAGAACCTCGCAAGAGAGAACTTTGTTCAACTATGGCACAAATTAGAATTGGAATGTCCAGAAAGAACCACACCTTCGGTAGGCCTTCTTTACCTTTTATTACCTTATATTATCGTAATGTAACATACGTTAACTACAAACTAACATATCCATCTCCTTCTCTCTTTACCCCCCTTTTTACACTCTTCCACTCCTTTTCATTTCAACCCAATTTACACTCTTTCACGTTTCCCATATTTTCACGATACAAACCACAGAACTCCTTTTCCCCTAAAAATCCCTCCTGAAGAAGACTGTAAGGTCGAAACGCGTCCAGGGTTGCCGGCTTTACAGAAAAATACCTTTTCTTGCACATTCCTATCCATTCACCCTAATACTCTTCACGCTCCCCTTATCTCACTCTTTTTCATACTCTATACTCTTCCTTATACCCTTACTAATATTTAATTCGCTCAATTTCATTTTATATATACGATAAATACACATATCCCCTTAGTTAGTTCATTTCAGTTATCCTCCAATGCGATGCTTCTCCTTAAGCTCCTAGCCTGTATTGTTTGATAATGTGTATTACACACAATGTTTAACACCAAGCACATAACCGGGATGCCTGTGTAAACTATAATGCAATTCAGTCATATAAATAATAACGTTGGAATATAAAGCATTCTGTCGTATATCCCGTGAGCTTAACGGGAAAACATATATCGAGCATGCAAGGTTCAATGCTTTTAATATATCGTTTACTAGATATTCATTTCACGAGTGTTACCTATGTGATTTTCGCGGCGAACGTTTCAGGGTTGAACACTCGAATTTGCATGTTTTGCAAAAGGATTAAAGAGTTCGTAGTTCTCACGCTGAGTTGATCTGCTTTAATTAACTTTGACAGTCGATTAAAATATCCACCAATCAGAACATTGCGTCCAAATTTTGGACGCTTTTTTATTTTGTATATTTTGTATATTTTGTATAGTTGTAACAACCTTGTATTCAGATCTAGAGCTGAACAAGATTTTTGACAAAATTGTCTACTGTATGCTCACAGGCCATGCTGTGTTTTAACTTTGATAAAGAACTCAGACTCTCAGAGTAAAGCCAGCAAGGCACAGAAGTCTAAGTGCTAACAACTCTACTCGTATTTGGCATGAGTTCCAGGCCCGGACAGGTGCATGGTAACCCATTCAAATACTAACTCAATCCAAATGGGCTTTAATCCAGTCCTCAGTGGTGAGAGGCAGTGCACTAATAGCTTGACTATTAAAGCTATGGTACTAATAGCTATAGTCATAAAGTATGGTAGTAAAGCTTTAAGTAGGTCAATCAAATTAACACAACTATATAACAAATCACAAAATTTGACTTAATTGACTAATTTAATACAGTATTTAAATATTTTCGTTACAACAATTTGTCAAACAATAATGCAATCTAGTTAGAAGGTAAAGAAAATCGCTTGAGATAACAAGCCTCTCGAGTATTACTGCTGTAAAATTTAATAGTGAATGAAAAAGATGTCCAGCAAATTATGTCATCAAAATTATAAGAGCAACCATACATTAATAGTTCTTCAAGACATATGCATACATACAGAAAAAGGTACAATAAATGTTTGCACATTCATAACACAGATTTTGCATGACACTGACAGCTGCAGCATACAATTTTACTCCATTAATACTGTATATAGACTTGCCAGTTACTGACATTTGACTATTTGTCATCTACATCGACAATATGTTATTTAATAGCATATTTCGCTCGTGGACTACCATAGGTTTTGGGCATTGTTGCTTGACCATGAAGCTAACTTTGTTTTCTTAGAAGAAGGTCGTCCATTTCTATTTGGCAACGCACAGTCTTGTCAGTTTATGAAGCTCGACCAGACATGTCGGCCATATAAATTGCCTCGTCTGAATGAAATCGTCCACGCAACGACTCGATTAATTTGCTTTCAAAAACTTTTATCATTATTCCAACAACGTCTAGTACGTCACAATTAAGAATTGACTACGATTCATTCTTAAAATACTTACTAAATTTGTAAAAACTTCCTCTTGTTGAATATGCCGTTCCTTGTCAAATACCTCGCTCCATGCGACCACGTTGTCAACAATGACTGATGAAATACTTGGTGTACAGTAGTTATTTCGGTTTCGGTGGTCTGTCGTGAGTCGATCGTTTTATTCTTTGTTTTGATTGGCTCCGAAGGCATTCTTTTGTTAACTTACCTTTGTCTACTCGCGCATGCGCAGTAGGTACAATAATGATTGCAATGAGAGTTTTGTGCTTTTTAAGAAACACTTAATATAATATGTACACGCTGTTCCGCGCGCAGGTTTTCTAGATGTGCGAAGGCTACACCAACACCAATTGTGCAGAATCAGTACAGTAGCCCGAGTGAAGACCTGAGCAGGCGTCTATAGGGGTTATCAAAACTCGCAACGAGATTGCTCGGGGAATGGAGATAACCCTATCCATCCCTACATTCGACATAACTCACCTCATTTGAGTTGACTGGTTATATATAAATGTAAAAGAAATAGCTAATTGCTCATTAGCAAATTTTGATAATGTTATTAGGAATATCTAATGACACCTTATTGCATTTAGTGCTGAAAACATTTGACTAATTTCCTCACTTGTATCTTGTGATAATACAATGCGAGAGGAAGGTGAATTATGTCTATATTGTGTTGGATTCTCATCATTACTTTCAATATGACTAGCCATCTTAGCACCAACAGAAATGAAATGAAATGCTGATGAAATGCACAATTTCTTCTTTAGATGCATAGGTTTTATTATTTCTCGGGCTACCGAGTAAATTGTGCGAAAATGCAATTTTGTGACACGAAAAAAAACAAACAGAAAACGGAGCCGAAACCTAGACTCGGTCTACCTATCGTGCTCCGTTTTCTGTTTCTGTTTTTTTTTTCGTGTCACAAAATTGCATTTTCGCCCAATTTACTTCCGGTACCAGCCATGTTTTCCGGTCAAGGCCGTCAGGCCGATTTCTATAAACTCTTTCGCTTTTGGTCAACTCAATGTCTTCATCGTATTGTCTTCATCATATTAAATATGCTTACAACGGCTTAAATTTAATGTTTACAACTGGACACGCCGATCGTGGTATGCCTAGTACGCCCTGTTGTAATAAACGATGGCAAGCCATTTCGAAACAGGTTGGCCCTGGCCTTGCTGCTTAGTCCAACAACTACAAAATGCGAGTATAATAATAAGCACCAAATAGCGCAAATAGCGGTAAGAAATCATATGCTGAACTGTTCAGTGCTTGTCGATGTAGATATCGTGTAGCTGTCCGTGTCGTATTACATTTTGGAAACGTGTGTTTCAAAACATGTTTAAATATTTTCTGTTTGTCGAATTTAGATAAATTCTATATCAAAATGATCGCTTGAATCTGCCGAATCCGACAGACCGACACTGTGAGTTTTGTATATTAATATTAGATCCGTTGTTTAATTTTCAGAAAAACAGTCTTGTTTACATTTATACTACATTAGCGAACCTTCGGCGCTTCCTGCACCGCTGCAGTTAATTTTAGACCATAGGTTCTATTTGTCAAAATCTATGCAATTTTATATGCATTGCCATTGCCATATAGTCTTGCTAGAGTACGCACAGGCTACGCCAAGCTTTCAGAAATCAGTAGCCCGAGTGAACGCCTGAGCAGGCGTCTTGTTCCTGATAAGTTTAGTGGTATTATTTGTAGCCTGCGCCGGATGTCTACGGCGCGCAGGCTAATTATTTGCCCTTTTTTTGTTTTGAAGCAACATACTATAGCTCTGACTATGTTTTAGATCTTAAGCCGGAGGAATCATCAGGTGGAATGAAAACAGGAACTATAATTGGAATTGCTATTGGCATTGGAGTTTTTGTTCTAATCATGGTCATCGGAGGCGTATTGTGGCAACGGAGGCAACAAAAGAAGTTGATCTTTTATAAACATCAGTACTACTTAAAAACTGGAGAATTTAATGTAAGTTTGCAGTGTTAGTTTAGTGTGCCGTTTGAAGCTATATATGGTGTTAGCCGTATTATTTATTTTTATTAATATTCAAATTTAGTTAATTAGTTAGTTAGTTAGTTAGTTAGTTAGTTAGTTAGTTAGTTAGTTAGTTAGTTAGTTAGTTAGTTAGTTAGTTAGTTAGTTAGTTAGTTAGTTAGTTAGTTAGTTAGTTAGTTAGTTAGTTAGTTAGTTAGTTAGTTAGTTAGTTAGTTAGTTAGCTAGTTCCTTTATGTTATTCTCGTTTATTTATTTATTTATTTATTTATTTATTTATTTATTTATTTATTTATTCCTTCTCCTCTCTTTCCGTTCCATTCTATTTCTTCTATTCTTTTCCCCTTTCATATCCTTCCTTTTTTTATTCTTTTTCCTTCCTTAGCACAGGACAGGATTAAAGTGTTTTCATTCCTGCCATAAATATGAATATCTGGATTTTCATTTTGTAAAGGTCGATCCTTCAAGAACATTAAATGAGCAATGTCTCAACTTGACTTATGACTCTGATTGGGAATTTCCATTCGAGAGACTTGTGATTGGTGATCGTCTTGGTGCTGGTGCGTTCGGTGAAGTTTATATAGCGGAAGCCAGAGGTATTCTGGCTTTAACTGCCAGAGACAAAAGTGGTACTGCAAACAAGAGAAGGTCTAAGTTGCGACGTTCATTGAGAGCTAGCCGAAAATCTAAAAATAGACTTTCTTTATCTGGTGCTGCTAATGCCACTGTTGCACTAAAAACTTTGAAAGGTACGTCATATAATTCCATTTCCTAAAAAAAATAATGGAGAGTTTGTTGTTTTTATAAAAATATATTTTATTATCCATACTTTTTGCTTAATGCCAACCTGTTAGTTAACAAGAAAGTATGAGACATATAGACAAAAATTAAGCTGATCCAAACTTAAAAAGGGTGACTATTGAGGTCATTTTGTTTGTTTTGTTGAAAACCGAGGCAAAATTTTGAATGTTTGATATAGCATCTCAAACAAATTAGTATTTTAATATAGCTAGAAATTCGAGGTGAAAGTTTGCTTAATTTATTGATTTTTTTCGTCCGGTATCCAAACCACAGACATGGTATTGATTTCCTTTGTTTTTGGCTCATGAATTATTAATGATTTGATATACTTATTGAGACATTCCTACGCACACTGGTGGCCAAAATTAACAAGTCGCTGAAAGGAAAACATTGATATCAGATAAACCATTAAATAATGCAAATTAAAGGTCAACCCAAGGTATATTATTTCTCCGGCTTGTTATATGCTCAAAAGTATGAAGAATACGAAAGTGATGATAAAAATTTGAAGCAAACCGTCCTTTTTGTTGATTTCGGAATTTTTTAACGACGTCTTCTAAAAAAAGCCGTGTTGTATAAAAAATCTGGCACTAGCAAGTTTATGACGTAAACAGTTGAACCTCGACGATTGAAATCATAAGAGTATCTGGTTTATGATGAATATAACTTGTGCAAGTTTCCAACCGCACATGTATTAAAGTATTTGACGCTTTTCGAGTGTGTTTACTTTAATGGATCGTAAAATCGTTCCTCTGTTTACGTCACACACTTGCTAATGCCAGACTCTTTATACAAGACGGCTTTTTACAAAAATACTTCAAAATTCGTCGATTCAACACTCCAAAATTAACGAATTCAATTCAATTTTTTTTTCCATCATATTCGGATCCTATGTGCTTTAATAAATATATAAAGCGAAAAATGTAATTTGCCTTGAATTAACCTTTAAAGTACTTTGTTCCGAATGTCAGGAAGAGAACCAGACACTTGAACTGGTTTCAGGCACCCTTGTTATGTGTTTAAGTGAAAAAATATTCAAACGAACACCCCCATAATCTATACGATGAATGCAACATGGTAAAACAAACTTAAAAAGTCACTGGAGACTGACTGACTTAGTCTCTGAAATTTTGATTTTGAAACTCGAACAGGGCACAAGATTATCGCGAGGATCTAAATAATGTATATATTATATGAAAAGAACAAATATCGTGCTTTTTTTCTTAGTATATAAAGAGTGACTGAGTAATTTCACTGGTATTTTTTCATCATAATCTTGTACTCTATTTTTTCGGCGGGTTCTCGACCCATCCCTACCTAATATGTCTCTCAACTCATGCGTGACCGACGAAGTATCTGACTATATATACGTGTTGTATTTAGAGTATTCATACATTATATTTGATTTTACAACTTGTGGCTTCTTTTAGCATCTGCTACAGAAAATGAAATTCGTGACTTGGCTGCTGAGTTAAAGTTAATGATTCATATTGGTGAACATAAGAACATTGTCAATCTGCTTGGGGCGTGCACTACAGGGCAACAGTTGTATGTCATTTTAGAGTTTTGTCCTTATGGAAACCTGTTGTTATTTCTGAGATCAAAACGAGACATTTATAGAAACACATGGCATAAAGAAGTGTTTGATCTTGAAAAAGAATTCTCACTGATAGACCTTGTTGGTGCTGCATACCAAGTGGCCAAAGGAATGGAGTTCCTTGCAGCGCAGAAGGTAAGAATTAGAAATGATCAAAGTAAAATTGGAGTGATCAAGGGAAAGAATACGCTCGCAACGTCAGTATTTCGTTATCAAAGCTTACCACTTTTCAGTTTTCACTTTGATCTATCCTAAACATTGCGTGCCTACGCAGTACTCTACTTTTTTACACGCACTTATAAAAATAAAGAATCCGTGAACCATGCAATTAATGTGTCTAACAAAATCCTAATCTATCCTAACCTTATATGCCCCATTAACTTTATATGTCAGGGGCGTCGGAAGCGGGGGGCCGGGGGTGCCTGGGCCCCCACTTTTTTGGTGGGAGGCCAGAATATGTTTGCCCCCCCCCCCCCCCCCCACACACACACACACACACACACTTTTTGACAAGACCAATCATAAACAAGGCCAGTAATAAAGTTACGATTAACAAAATCACAAACCCTAGCTAACCCACGACTTTGAATAGATATAATAAAGAAATTTGAGTGCAGATATTCAATGTCCGGAAAAGTGTTGTCTTTTGAGTATTTTATGACGTTTTTGGACCTTTAGAATTCTGTAAATCCTTGTCCCAAAATGCAGGAAATCGCATTTCAGAGACTCTAGATTTCAAAATTTCCCGGGGGAGCATGCCCCCGGACCCCCTTAAAAATTTTGGCCCCCCCTAAAAATTTAGAGTAACGTGAAAGTGTTTCTTACTTATTTTTGTCCCTGCAAAAAAAAAGAACGACTGCTTATTAGTGCAATTAACCAATTATCGGACGAAGCTTTATTGAGATCAAGAGTTATCAAGCTCGAAGTCTGTTATCTACCGGAAGCCCGAAGGCTGAGAAAAATACTCTCCAAGATTTAAAAAATGCAACTTAATTTATTGGATTTTTTTTATTAATTTTTAAAAATTTATGCTCCATTGTTCCTCAATAGAAAAGTTTTAACATGTTGAAGCCTGACGACGAGTCTTCAAGGTTTATTTTGGCTAACGCCAGACGATTTTATTCAACACAAGGAGAGGTCCAAGCCTCAAAGACATACACGGCGTATAATATACATTTAATAAATATATATTCAATAAATAATCGTCATGTATGAAGACTGTTGTCTAGATATTGAAGAAACTAGTCTGTTTCGAAACATAAAATAGCCTAAGTACTATTACCATTCGACTTTCAGCTCCCAACTTGACCTGTAGCTCAGTTGGTACAGCATCGGACTATATAGCAAACCGAAGGTCGCGGGTTCGAATCCCAGCCGGGCCAAGTAGAGTTTCTCTACTTGTCCGGTGTGGTTCGTCACTCGGAGTAACACCTTATTACATTCAATAAGTTTATGATTGATCAATTTGGTAAAAAACAATTTTTATTTTGCTATTGCTATTTATTTGCTGTCGAAGAATAGTAAAAAAAAATGGGAAAGCTAACGAAATTCCATATGGTTTTTGATAGAAAACGTCAAGTGTATGGGACAGGTCAATAATTATCGCATATACATCCTTCTGTAAAATTACAAGAATATTTCCCTATTTTCTTTTTCGCTAGTTACATGTCAATTTTATTACGTTTCATCAATTTAGTTAATTCACCGTGATCTTGCTGCTCGTAACATTCTTGTTGCTGACGAATATGTGTTGAAAATATCAGATTTTGGTCTTGCAAGGGATATTTATAACGACGATGTTTACGTTAAGACGTCAAGTGGTTTGTTACCTGTCAAATGGATGGCGATAGAATCTCTGTTTGATCGTGTTTATACGCATCAAAGCGACGTGTAAGTTATACATACTATTTGTCAATTAAACATTTTCAACTTTTGGCGTGCATGAGAGAAACAAACTAGTGTAGTTCCAGGTATATGCGATAAGTGGAGAAAGGAGATATAACTGGAAATATAACTGTTCTAGAACTATACTGAATAAATAGGAGCTTCATTTCAACTGTAGAGCAATCGTGGTTATATAGTGCAGCTTTTATACCAACCGACAATGCATGCAGAATGCATGATGGAAAGACGAAAGGAGAAAATGTAAGAACATCGAGGATGGATTGTGTGAGAAAGTATGCTTTTTTAAAACGATATTTATATTAACTAGCTTTCCGGCAGAATGCAAAACAAGATTATGGTTTAACAATCATAAGACTAGAATGAAGAAAAAATACTAAAGAAGTCAAAGGGATATTCCTATATATAGGGAACATTTGTACATCTATTTTGTGAGAGACGATCATGAACTCTTGACAGATGTATAGGCATGATAATTAGTGAAAAGACCAATGTCACGCACCGACATACAAGGGCGGACTGGGCGGTCGGGCAATTGGACACGAACCGAGGGCCTGGATGGCTTTGGTCCCCCAAAAACGGGTGGAGAAAACACTTTTTAACGAATTTATTTCCAGCAGAAATAATTGCGTGTTCCTGTGTTCTACGCACAGGCAGGCTGAGACGGCCTGGTCATACATAGCATGGATACTGGGAGTCGAATAACCGACTGTTTATGAGAGTGAAGAGTGTGTATCTGAAATTCTACATGTCTATTCTTTATATCTACAATTTCATTATTTTATTTTTGTTCTTCGCCTCGGGTTAGTCAATTTAGGCTAAGACGCGCGGGAGTCGCGTAAGTGATACTGACGACGGCACAGATACGAAGGTTTTTGCCTGTAACAGCCTTTACGTAAGCTTGATAAGGGTTGCATAGCTCCTCGAAAGGTCGAATCGTTAACTTTAGTGTCAAATATATATCTGACAAGGAGAAGTAGTTGGGAATACTGTAGCGTAGCTTAAGACGTCAGCATTTTGTTTTCAAAAAATCTTGGCAGTTTACTTTCAAAATGTTCTGTCTATATATACATCGCAACATACGGCTTACACTGCACGCTACGTTTAGATTACAATGTTACATGTTAGCTACACAAAAAAAGGTTGGATTGTGATGTTTATATTTATATTTATTTTATTAGACGAGTTCTTGTTGTTAATCTTTTCCCACGCTGTATTTATAGTTGGTCATTTGGTGTTCTGTTGTGGGAGATGATGACTCTCGGAGGGGCGCCATATCCAGGTCTACCAGCTGAGGAGCTTCTCGATTATCTTCATAATGGCAAACGCATGCCACAACCTGAAAAGTGCCCGCTGGAAGTGTACACTATCATGAGAGATTGCTGGCTCGAAGAACCGGAACAACGACCAACATTCGCAAATCTTGTTGAACATTTTGGACGAATATTAGAAAAGCATTTGGATAAGGTAGGCATAAAATTTCTGACCATTACGAAGTGGATGTTATTTTTTGGATGAGATAAAGAAAAGAAAACAACAATCCGATTGCATGGTCGAAGATAGACATGAGCGTGACAATGAATAGTAACAACGTCAACTAAAAATGTTGTGTTACCTACGTAACTATGAATAGTAACTACGTTAACTAAAAATTATCGTGTAAAATCAGAGGCAAAATTTTTAACCAAAGCCGTGCATGCATTGCATGCGTGTTTTCTTTGCATCGAAACAGTTATCAACATCTCAAAAAGTCATTAATAATTTATGAGGAAAATATAAAAGAATTCTGTATCATCTCGGTGGTTTTATACTTGATAAAACCGATTGACGTCAGAAGGAATACTAATGAACATAGAATTTCATATATAAAAAATACTAATAACGAACATAGGTTTTTGTATATAAAGAATACTAATAACGAACATAGAATTTTAAAGAAACTTGTCATCGTTATTTGTAATTTTTTTTATTAAACTTCACCAAGTATAGAATAATAAATAAATGGCAAGGTCATCGCAACAGTATACACCAATTACTGCGGGCCCGTTAACAAAGACATACAAAAATTAATTTAAGATTAAAATAACTAAAGTTTAGTTACAATTACTAAAAACAGCAAGAGATAGAGCTAGCTAGGCTGCGAGCAGTATTACACTTTAAACATATGGATTTCCAAGATCTGAGAATCAAAAATGAATCAAAGCAAAAACAACCAATAACGCGGAACGTTTTTTATAAGCTGGTGCGCGCGAATTTTTACACATGATAAAACACTGCAGCTCGTGTTTTAAACATTAAGCCTAGTTCTCATATGTCGCCGATGATCGGCGATGATCGGCGATTTATGATTTAGATGCATGTTAAAACGGGAAGTGGAGCAGCATGTTAAGTAATAAAGAACTTCTGCATTGTTCTTTATTACATAACATGCATCTAAATCATAAATCGCCGATCATCGCCAATCATCGGCGACATGAGAACTAGGTTTTAACATTAGTATTATACCCGATAAATATTGACGTCAGAAAGTACTAACGAAAGGATAATTTTATTACAAAATTGTCATCTTAATTAGCAATTGAATGAGAAAGCAAAAACAACCAAAGATGGATCGATTTTGAAGCTGTAACATTCAGTGTCAAATGTTTGCGGATGCAACCATGTAAAATATATTTATTCTGCTGAACTTTCGTCCTGTGTTGCTCAGGACATCATCAGAGCAATCTAATATTCTCAGCTGAATAAATATATTTTACATGGTTGTATCCGCAAACATTTTATTATAACATTCTTCACCATGCAAAGCAGTTATAAAACTATACCAAATAACTAGTGATTTTCTTTTTTTAAAAAAAAAAAAATTGTACTCACTCCGTTTAAAAATGAATGTGAAGTTCCTCGATCGAAAGCTTTACCATTAATGAGAAATAAGACTGATTTAGTCTTTTTCTGATAGTGATTTTCTGTTTCCTGCCTACTTTTTATAGGAGAGTCAATATTTGCAAGTGGAAGCAACTCGAGAAGAGATAGAAGCGGCAAAAGGAGATCTACTTAAACCCAAGTCAGATTACCTAGAACCGTTGATTACTACTAACAAAAGGTGTGAATTATTCGTGACATATTTCAACAACATAATTTTGTGTTTTGCAGTTCTTATTTGTGATTATCAACGTATTATATTTCCAGATTCTTAACAAAAACGGCTTGAGCTAAACGTATTGAAGTATGCTATTTAAAAAAAATTTTAATCTTGCGAGGATTTCTACCCAAACGAAATTTTGGTTATTTACACCATAAAATATTTAACAAATAGGTTTCATTTTGCACTGATATTCTTACCCCGTTGTGACGTCGTATGTGCGTCTATTTAACAATAGCGTACCGTCGAGCTGCTATAATAGCCCAAAAAGCGGACAAACAAGCCAAAATTGACTTTCAAATAATTGCAAATGCGCCATTATCTATTGTTCGGACTGTAAGAATTGTGGGTAAAAGCGGACACACAACAATCCTGACGTCATCACGACGGAGCGCTATTATTAGACAACGAGACCGAGTTTTCTATGAGCTGATAGTCAACGAGACGGAGCGGAGTTGATTATCTGCTCGTAGAAAACGAGGGCGAGTTGTCTAATTGTTTTAGTATCAACCATAAACAACTTTTCTTTAACGTAAATAAGTCTTATCAAACATTGTTCCAACTTTTCAGATAATTTTATCTTTTTGTTTGTAGTAGTCTCCCCATTCAAAATGTAGAGTAGTTCTATGGCACATGATAAACAATCGCTCACAAAAAACGAGATTGTAATTACGTTGCTTTAAATTTGGTGTTGATATACTCCATAGACATAAGCGAATTCATTTTCTTATTCGAAAATGTCAAACTGAACAATTTTCCATTACTTTCGGGCCATTGTTTTCATGATTTCATCACTCGTATATAAATTTTAGCGGACGCCATGTTTGGCCTAGGTTCCAGATTTTGCTCGCAGCGTGAATATGCCGTGGCTTCTCATTGGTCAGAATAGGAGTATTCCAGGTATAGGAAGGTTTATCATTGGATAACGCTACTATGGTCTATCACCAATAGACCACTAGTAGCCCAGCCAATCAGAAAGCGGGATTTGTCATAGACCTGACTAGTTGGCTGATACTAAAACTCAACAGACAACGGCAAAATGAAATCCATTTGTCTTATACAATCTTGAATCTATTTGTTTTATACTGGACACTAATCGTGTATTTTCGCCCCTACCCAAATAGAAACGCGCAGGTTGTTGCACGGTAGTTCTTGTAAGCAGCGTGCAGCGTTGATACAACTTGTCATCCATCTTGTATCATGCAGAATGTATTAGCACCGTTCGCTTTGTTCAGTGTTGAGACAACCTAGAAGCAATTAGTTGTTCGCGAGTTTTCAACAAGTTGTTCGCAGCTCAACAATTTGATTGTGGCATTGTTTGCACCAGAGTGCTACAAGGGTGATAATGACAAGTTTGTAGCACCTTTCTCTTGAAAGACATGCGAAGCGTTGCGCGAAAGTGACGTATGTCTTTACAAAAAATATTTATGTCATTTTTGTTGCGCGCAGCGTCGTACAAGACGTGTCTTTGAAAGCATGAATTGAGCTTAAACAAGACGCCTAGGTCAGGCGTTCACTCAAGCTACTGGCAAGTACGCCGGGCCTGAATCGAAGGCTGAATATGGTGCATACTTCACACTGGTGAACATATTTACGATCACGACAGTTGTCAGCCACGTCTGATCACTGTTTAACTACAAAGTCAGTCAGTCACTTTCAAAATCTACCAACAACGTGCAAGAACACCTTGATCAAAAGGCAAAGCTGTTCAACTTTTTGTCCAACTCCAAAAGTGAAAGGAGCAACTTTAGAACTTACAACATGCCTCACGGCCTTACTCAGTCACATGGCTAACAACTCACCGGAAGTATGAATATTAGCGGAAATAAAAAGTGTAAAAATGCAAGATCGTGACACCCAAGGAGAAAAAACCGAGCCGAAACCTAGACTCGACCAACCACAGTAGCCCGAGTACAAGCCCGTTGCGCACTCATCTTGTTGAAAAGCTGTGAGATTTGGAAGTTTGTACTTTGAATTTTACGAGCTATTAATGTTGTTGTTGTTGTTTCAGAACATTGAGAAAGAAATTGAGAGTTGCTTTGTTCGTTCTTAAGCTAACTTATAGCTGTATTTTGAAAAAAATGAGAGTGATTGAGAGAAAATCTATCTCATGTTTTGATCACATTTTATAAAATAAGGTGCCCTCTACGCACGCTCTGATTGGTTGGACTCCGTGCATTTATAAGAGAACAGAGATCATGAATGACGTAAAATGGCTTATAATGGCGTCAGTTGACTGGAAAAGCCCGCCAAATTCCAAAACTATCTTACTTTAGCTTGATTTTTCTCCTTATTTTATAAAACAAATAAAACATACCGCTCCTGTGCATATGTACTCTTATATAAAGCTACGTTTGACGTCATTTGAACACGAAAGAAGTGTCAACTTCTTTCGTGTTCAAATGACGTCAAACGTGCCTTTATAAGAGTACATATGCACGGAGCTTTATGTTTTATTTGTTAAATCAATTATGATTCGAAACTTTATACAAAAAAATGTATTGTGATATTTTTCATGCTTTCTACCAACATCAAAATCTGTCTGTACGTCAAAAATTGAAGGGGCTCATGGAAATTCGCCATAGACAAAAGAGAGAAAGTTGCCTGTGCCTTTCTAGATCTAAGGAAAGCGTTTGACGTTATTAATTATGATATTTTAATTAGTAAGCTGTCAAAAAGCGGTGTAAATGGTAATGAACTGGAATGGTTTAAGAGCTATTTACAGGGGAGAAATCAATTCGTCACGTGTGGAAGCGCAGTCCGAACGGCGTTCAATCACGCACGGAGTTCCGCAGGGTTCGGTCCTTGGACCGACTCTATTTAACATCCACATCAACGGCATTATTGACGCCTGCAAAGATAGCGAGGCAGCGTTATATGCCGACGATACGGAGATCCATGCTAGCGCGAAGGACGTCAGTGTAGCGGAACAACGAGTCGACCAAGATCTCGCAGGTATTGTGACATGGTGGAATCAGGACGGTTTAATTAGTAATCACAAAAAGTGTGAGGCAATGCTGATTGGATCCAAGCACATTGTAAAAAACACCAGAGAGTTGCAGATTGTCCTTGATGGAAATCCAATGAAACAATCGGATTATTACAAGCATCTAGGAATTTACATTGATAATTGCCTTACTTGGAATAAACATGTAATTTATATACAATCCAGGGTGTATCCTAAACTGAAATTTCTCAACAGAATTTCATCTTTCCTTAGCTGCAATATATTGCTTAGAATTTCTAAGCAAACTGTGCTACCTTTGCTAGATTACGGATGCGTGTGCAGTAAGGGGAACACCCAACGCGTAGGACGCCTACAAAACCAGGCAATCAGGATAATATTACATACAAACCGCAAGACATGTACTCAGGAGATGCGTGCTAAATTAGGTTTATTGTCACTATACAGTAGACGTCGTTTTATCAGGTTGCAGTATGTTTACAAGATTATTAATAAATAAATGTAAATTGTCCTAAGCAGTTGACAGGATATTTAGTAAAACGATCACAAAGACTGCCGATCTCTTAGAGACTCAACATTATTAGATCTAGCGCCAGTTAAAACTAAATGCAGCCAGACCTCGTTCAAATTCTCGGCTGCCAGAGAGTGAGACTGGAACACACTACCAAGAGAAATACGAGAGAAAAAGACACTTGCGCAGTTTAAGTGTAAACTGTTTAGATACTTGATGGATATGGACGGCGCTACACATGTTTGTAGCCTATAGATTTTAGAGATTATAAATTTGTTTCTGACTATTATATTTTAGATACTGTTTTGATATTTGTACATATACCTTTGTATCACTGGTCACCGATTAATACCAGTCAATATTGACTGACCGGTTTTTATCAGTATAAATTAAAGATTTAATAATAAAACTGTGCGTTGTGCCGTTGGGAAAATGCTGTTTTTGAAATTCTAATTTACACTTTTCAATTTTCAGACCTATCCAGTATTAACGATCACCGTGGTAAATACGTTTTGTAAAACAATGTTCGAGTTTGTTACCATAACATGTTTGTTTTTCTATTTTTAGATATGATGCTAATGCTGCCCTTCCAACTCCTCCTACGGATGTCGTAACCCCTACATACAGTAATCCCTCATACATTACATTAAACGAACGCTTGCGAGAGGATAGCGAAGAAGAGTGTCCCAACCCTCCTAGGGCTTCTTCGGACAACGAAAGCGGTATTGGATTAGAAGATATAAATGGCAAGAATCGTGACGAACAGGACGAACTTAAGACACAGACACATATTGAAACAGTTGTGTGAGATAAACACTGATAAAGTAATCGTTCTCGCAGCTTTGAGGCAAATCTATTTATAACTAAGATTTTTACAACTCAGTAATGCACAAAATTTTAGCAATTGTTTTGTAAAGGGAGTTAGGGAGATAGGTGGCCTTTTTATCCAACTATAACACAATCTTGCATGGTTATGCTCCTGCATGTGTAAATATATAGCCTTTATCAAGGGCTGGTTCCCGTATCCCAGCGTTAATATATTTGTTTACGTAAAAGGTTGACAGTGAGAAAAAATATATGATATCATTTAATAATACTAATACGCATAAGAACGACATTTGTGCATTTGTGAGCGTTGTTGGTAATAAAACAAAGTGTTTCAAGCAAAAAAGGTGTCGTGGTTGCAAATCAAAAAGTGTAGCTGCAAATAATAAAGAGTTGTTGGTAAAAAAAAAAGAGTTATTGGAAATAAAAAAGGTTGTTGCAAATAAAAAATAAATGCTGCAAATTATACTAATAGAGTTGTTGCAAGTAAAACTAGATCCCAAGGATAGTGCAAAGTTTCTAATCAAAGATATTAACAATTTTTGCCACGTGTACGGACAGAGCTGCTGGCTTCTAGACCAATTATTGGGTGTCTGCAGGAAGAAAGTTCTGTCCTGTATGAACGAGAATTGAAGCTGTATAAAGTGCAATAAATTGACACTTGTGTTGGCTTTCAGGAGTTTAAGAAGAAGGCCCCATGCATTGTCCGTTCTTTACGATGACAGAAGCTATTTGGTTAGCTGACACTGGGCAGTTTTTGGAGCCAGTGCATGACGAGATCAGTCGCCCAGGTCTTCCATTAATAGAGAATTGAGAAAAGGCTGCCATAATCACATTCACATTTTTTATTTTACAATGGACCGATAGTGATGCTTTCTTAGAATTGTAATGCATTGTGGTCTATCCACAGTAAAAATTCTTTCGACTAAAAAGACGTTACCGTGGCGCAATCGGATCATAGAAATGGAAGACCTAGAATGCGGGCTAGCTTTTAAATCTTGTCAGTCGAAAAAGTGACCCCACACTTTTTGCGCTGACGTACCTTCCTCCCAACATTAATTGCAAAATTCAAATGGTGGATTAAGGTCAAAATATAATTTTAAGTAGACCCCTGTCACGGGACAGAGCCCGCATTCTAGATCTATTATTTCTATGAGTAGCTACTGTAAAACACTTTTATAGCGTTTTATTTAACTAATAATATACATGAAAAAATTTCTCAATTCTGATTGGCTGAGAGGAGTGTAATTTTAGTGGACCAAAACACGCTCGAAACAGCTCTTGTTTTCAAAATGTTCCGAAAAGTTCAAAGTTCTTAGTCTGCGAAGCAGACTGCTGCTCGACCGCTTCCCCCTGGAAGAGCCAGCCAGAACAACACTTCCGCGGGGGAGCGGTCGAGCAGCAGTCTGCTTCGCAGACTTGAACAACGAACGTATGATTAAAGCTTACGTCAGAGGGAAACACCTTCTTCGTTGTTGACGTCAGAGGGAACAGCGCAATGTTTCCCTCGGCGGAAAGAAACGTTGATGAGTTTCTTGAACAACACGCGTACGTATTGGCAAACGAAAGTCTTTGATATATAACAATATAGTTTACATCTATCATTCTATCGTGTGAATTTCGCCATCACTATATTGCAAAGTTTCTGTGGAAACTGCAGTATTCTATGGAAACTTTGCACTAAATTAAAATCGGGGGAAATGTGTATAAAAAACATCGTCAAAAACGTACGAACCAAGGCTACGGTGTGACGTAATTAGACCGGAAATATGCATGGATATGCATGGATATACATGCGTCATCAGCCAGAGCTGACAAATGATGTGAAATGAACATCTTGGAAAATACTTCCAAGATAAGGATATATTATGTATCATCTTTTTGTCTTGTTTTTGATTCATATCTTGGGTTTTTCAAGATGTTGATTTTTGGATTATGTTTTATTTACAAATAAAGCATAAAGCTCCGTGCGACATGTAACAGACATGTAACTACAAAACTGATGCAACATCAATTGTGTCAGGAAATAAACTGTATTCAATCTACTGAGTGTATGCATTTTAAGTATCTATGTGACGTTTGCGTGTTTTGAGTATTTTATATGACGTTTTTTAACGTTAGAGTCTGTAAAATCTTCCTCCAAAAGCCAGGAAATGGCATTTCAGCGACTTTCGATTTCAAAATTTCCCGGGGGAGCATGCCCCCGGACGCCCCTAAAAATTTATTTTGATTTCGGCTCCCCCCTTTCAAAATCCTGGCTACGTGCCTGACTCTTATAAAGGTACGTACGTTTGACGTCATTTGAACACGAACGAAGTTGAGCCTGAGGTCATAGCCGAGTGCCTTTCAGTTTACACTTCTTTCGTGTTCAAATGACGTCAAACGTACCTTTATAAGAGTATCAGTGTTTTAATTATTTTATAAAATAAGTGGAGGAAAAATCAAACTAAAAGTAAGGTAGTTTGGGAATTTGGCGGGCTTTTCCGGCCAGCTACCTCAAACCCCAAACCGCGCAAACGGCGAACTGCAGTTTGTGGTCAGCCGTTTGCCGTTTGCGGTTTAGATAATTTTACATTTAGATTTTAAACAACTGCAGTCATGAAAAAAGAACTCTCAAATAAAGAAGCAAGCATTAGCCCAAAGTCAAAAAATAGCTATCTTCTGGCTAAACAAGAGTTGTGTTTACGCCGCCATATTGGATTGGCTTGTTGTAAAGCGAGCATGCTTCAAACGACAAAGAAAGCAAAAATGTTCACTTATTGATCTTGAAATTCATAGCAAATAAAAAAAAAGAGTTAACTTGTATACTAGCAGCATTTGTGGATCTAAACGTCTAACCTCTAACCGCAGTTTTCGGTTTGCCGTTTGCGGTAAACGTGAATCAGTAAAGTCTCTAATATTCTACGCCATTTTACGTACGGAGCCCAGCCAATCAGAGCGTGCATATAGGGCACCTTATTTTATAAATTATTTTGCTTGCGTCATTTTTCGTCACTCACTGATCTCTGAGTGCCTTTCTCTTCGTCTTAGGGAGCACTTATTTACGGGAGTGGCGGCGAAAGATGTTTTATATTGAGGGCTAATTTGTCAATAGAATGATAAAAAGTGTATTTTGCCTCTCCCCCCCCCCCCCCTCTCAGCAAATTAGGTAGCCCCCTCTTGGACATATGGGGGGGGGGGCTACTAGCCCCCCTTCGTTACGGTACATATTTTTATTCTAGTAATATGCGCCGTTTATACATTTACCGTTGCTGAATTCATAGTATCAAGGCAGGCATATTTTTATGTGGTGTCCATGGCCACAAGCAAAATGATTTATTTATTAAAAATTTGCATGGTTAATTGTTAACGAATGACTGCACATGATATGCAGAGCGACAGGAAGTCCTTGGCCTTTACAAGAGTGGGCATCTGAGTCACATGTGTCTGAGTGGGCTTTCACCTTTCACCGGGCTTCCACTGCAAGAGGGTCGTGCCCATTTCCTTTTATATTGACATGCTGCGTGGCATACACCGAATTTCTCGAATACGCCAGGCTAGTGTATAGTAAATGATTTATAAACTTTTAAGGACAGACATGAAGAAATAGTGGTCGGAAAAATCACACATCCAAGTTTTAAAGAAATTTTTGAAGTACTTTATCTATTATTAAAATCTGGAACAGTGCACCGTCATTCTCTCTTTGTTTTGAAGGGAGTTGGTCTACAAAACTGGTCTAAGGATGGCCTTCGGCGTCGCTTGCTCAAATTCAACTCGTGGTTTTTATGAATTATTTGTTCTGGTTGTGCTTGCTTTGACTTATGTCCCTTGCTGGAGCATACCACGTAAGTAAGAACAATATTGTTGTAATATAAACATTCAATATGAAGTGATTTTCTAACAGACAACTCTCTCTGTCATCAACTCACGTAAAAGCTTACTTGAACAGCGTTCATAGTGGAGAAACCACGGCTTTATTGCTTTGTAATATTCAGTCAAGGTTAGCTGGGTTTAGACGAGCACTTTGAGTTTCGTTGTCCTTTACTGAGCCATAAGGATTTTAAGATTAAAGTTACAGATCGACAAGATATATCTTAGTATTGAGTTAATAAGTTTCATTTGAAGTAACGACAGTAACGTTTGGCAGTTTGTCTACTGCTATACACCAAGAAATTTTCACTATTTGGATTTCAAGTGCTCGTGTGCATAGGGTAAATAGATTGTAAATAGGTAGACAAGACTTTTTTTATAGCAAGCGGCTGTACACAGGCTATGGATAATAATACGGATTGTGCTTATCAATTATCCAGGGAATGGGGGAAGGGGGGCGAGAAAAACCAAACAAGACGAATTTGGTATTACAGTATATCCATCAAAAAGAATGGGTGATTACAAATTTAACTGTCATGCAGTCATCTTCAAAATCATACATGTATATGATTCAGCTTACTTGAAAATCCTATTCCTTGTGAATGGAGTAAATGTTCTATATTTATTCATTTATTAACTTTGCCTCAATACAAGACACAATTAAGATATGAAACTACAGTTTACTACAAGTTATACTATACGAGGCCAGTAACCGCAACAGCTAAAGCCAATTACTGTGGACCCTTAACAAACGAGTTATAAAATATGAGATACTGGACAATCAATCAGATGAAACGGTACGACTAACACACTAATAACAACACGAAGGTACAGTAACAAGATTGTGACTACAGTTACATTTATATTAACGTTAATATAGTTACATTGATATTGTTTGTATTTAACCAGTAAACAATTTTTAGAAAGTATTTTATTGCATGCCTTAAGAGAGACCCTCGGGCAAACCTTGGGTAATATTTCATCAAATTTCCCTCACTTTGGGTCTTATAAATGATAAATATATATTTCACAATTTGACACATTTCCGTGGGAAATTTGAATGTTTTTGCATTTTGACCAATAGAAATTAAAGCATAGCCCAAATTTTTAAATTTGCCCATTCATGACAACATTCAAATTCTCACATGACAACGTTGTGGATTTCCCTTGGCAATTGTGCATTTCAATGAACAAACTTTTATTATAACTATCTATCTCCATGCCCAGCTGAAAATCACAGTATTTTGTCCTCCACCTCAACAATAAAACCTTTCTAACAGTGTCTTTTATTTTTCTCACTGGTTCTCGATCTTTACAGATATGAACACGTCTCATGAAATAATTATGCTCTTCTGTTTTCCCTCATTTCTCTGTGTATTATCTTTAAACCTGGTAGACGCTTATCAAGTTTCTTTACTTTTAAATTTGCATTCCCAAAATACTGAGATCATGCATTGTCTATACTGTATGTTCAATTGTCAATGCTGGTCAGTCAGTGTTGTATATTGGCCAAACCGATCTCTAAATTTAACTGATTTGTCCCAGTTTACCAAAAAACCATCTCATCCTAATATAGATAGATAGATAGATAGATAGATAGATAGATAGATAGATAGATAGATAGATAGATAGATAGATAGATAGATAGATAGATAGATAGATAGATAGATAGATAGATAGATAGATATATATATATATATATATATATATATATATATATACATATATATCGAAATATAGTAACCTTACTATATTTCGATTGTTGTTTCTACACTGCCTACGCAGCACACTACTTTTATTATTATTATTATTATATATATATATATATATATATATATATATATATATATATATATATATATATATATATATATATAACAATCAAAATGTAGTAAGGTTAGATATGCTGCCGAAACAGAGAATGTAAGAGTCTAATGTTTCGAGCAAAGGCCCTTTCTCTCTGATGAACGGCCTTCACTCGAAACATTAGATTCCTACAGTACGTTCTCTAGGTGTAAGTACGTGAGCTTTAGTAGTGTAGATAAACATTACTATTCAGGTAAGTGAAAGTCATCAATTGACAAATCCGGAAAAATAACATTTTGGAAAAATAACATCACTTGGCACTCTATCCTTTAGCGATACACCACACATCCATTGCACCATCCTCATCTCTGTCTGCTCCAATCTCCCCCTCTGCTCAGCAGTCATGGCTCATGTCTATATATATATATATATATATATATATATATGTAATGTTTACAACATGAGCAGCCGTGTTGTATCGAATATACAATCACGAGCCGATGGCGAGTGATTATATATTCGATACAACACGGACGCGAATGTTGTAAACAGCTTAAAACACGCCGAGTCTTTGATGTTAATATGAGTAATATTTGTTCAGATTAATTCAGAAAAAGCTCAATTTCAATGTTTTAGAGCGGAGATAGTGACCTGATATACAACCACATGTGGTTTGTATCAGATATACAACCTCCTTCACGATCATGATTTCTTTTGTGTTTTCTTCATGAATTATTAATGAGTGTTTTAAATATATATATATACAAGGCCTTTGCTCGAAATGTTAGACTCCTGTGTTCTCTGTTTCGGCAGCATATCCATTTCCTATATTTAATATATATATACTGTATATATATATATATATATATATATATATATATATATATATATATATATAATATATATATATAATATATATAATATATAATAAGTTTATTGCTAAAAGCAATTACACACTTCTAACTGTAAATGGTTAAGCAAATTGAACTTGAGCAGTTCTCTTTGACCGGCAGTGTATAATGATGTATATAATATACATATACATATATATATATATATATATATATATATATATATATATATATATATATATTATTGAAAGTACCCTTCTAACTGAGTGAAGGCCCTTTATCAGAGAGAAACGTAAAGAGTGTAAACAAACAACGACCTCATATAAGAAAGATAATGATGTGGCAAAAAATTAGCCTATCAGATAAAAGAATATCAATCATATAAAGATTGACAAATTTTTTGTCACATGATTGTCTTTCTTATATAAGCTCGTTGTTTGTTTACACTCTTCACCTTTCTCTCTGAGGAAGAGCTTTTGCTTGAAACGTTAGAAATCTATCTTCAATAATTTCAGCAGTACTCAAATCTTACTATATTTCGATGTGTATTTCAACACTGCCTACTTTTGCAGTGCACTACTTTTATTTCACTCAGAATACTATATTGGGTTGCTAGCCTTAAATTGGGAACCCTTGATGTGCAGGTAAGTTGTTCGGTAAAGACCTAATTATTATGCAGGGTGAGTGTTTTGATTGGCTATAAGTAACCAATCACATTGTCAATTACCAAATTTGTTCCCATGCTCATTACTGATTAGGGTATTTGGATTAGGGTTTTTGTTTGGGTTAGGTGATCTAAACCAGTCAGAAACATTTTTAGTATGCATGTAGATAGGTGTTGACTCTATCTCTTCTATGAACATTTGCGGTGTTCTTATTGCATTTCAGGTTTCCAGAGAGTATATTTGGGATCAAAATATAATTTAACTTGCCCTGGTTCTCTGACAAAGAATTACACATTTGTCTTCTACCAGAATCGTAGACAAGTAACATTAGATGTTGACACTAAGCAAGAAAAGTCAATATTGATATTTTTGAGCTTTGGAATACGAGATTCTGGGATATATAGTTGTCAAGTAAGAAATGGAACTGGTACTCTGATAAAGAAACATGATTTGGGTTTCCTGCGTGGTGCACAAGGTAAGTTACTTCAATTATAAATTTGTTGTTCTCATAATATTCAAGTTGTAATACAGTATATATATGTTTCTTACTAATACGCTATTCATCCCTCAAAAGTGGTGTTATATGTTTATCACAGGATGACAGCTCAGCTAAATAAAGAATTTTTACATGATTCAGTGTATCTGCAAGAATATATTACAAAATTTTATGCGGTTATTAAGATATCAATATCTCCAAATTTTAAGAAATTTTGTCAATACATCTTTGTACACTATCATTGCTTGACTAGTCAGTTTTCAAATCCATTAGGTTCAAGCTGTGGTGCAAGGTTTTAATGGCTATGTCACTCTAGCCCAGATACGTGATATGACCACTGACCTTTATGACATGGATTTCGTATAACGTTTCTGATTGGCTGTCATACAGTATGTGCTCCATAACTCAATAGAGCACGCTGTTAAATTTATTGAGTAATAAAGAACAACGACCCAAAAAAACAACTATGGGTCTGGGTAACCGATTATAAACTGTCCTTTTGGTTGCATTTTAGAAAACACAACAACCAAATTGATTCACCGGCTTGTGAAACCAAATGCTTTGTTATAAAGAAATGGCTCATGGTTTAGCGTGCTCCATCGAGTTGGATGCACTTGGGAAATAACCTATCGGCTCTTACGATTTTTCCGTGCTCTCCCAATTTCCCGTGTGTATCCATAACTCGATGGAGCACGCTAAACCATGTGCCCTTTCTTAAATATACAATTACCTGGACTGCTGGGACATGCAGTGGTGTAGCCAGGGTCTATACATTGGAGGGGCCGAGCGGCGAAGGCACGAGGTACAGTACCTATGGTGGGCATGCTCCCAGCGTTTCAGATTTAGGCCGGCGAACGGCGAATTTCGCCGGTGGTTGAGCCAAGTTTATAGCAAATTCGCCGTGTCTCCTTTGAATTTCGCCGTCGCTGGATGAAGAAATAATCCGTTCCATGAATGATTTTAAATTCCCCAACACGTGTTTTGAAACCTGTTTTACTTTTGTATGAAAATGTTCGAAGTAAACCTGTTATTCGTCACTGCATAGCCATTAGAACCTAAATTTGGCCGCCATATTGAATTCTACGGCGCGCTGGAGCCTGGAGTCAAAACTAGATCTCAATCTCCAGAGCGGTAGAATTAAATATGGCGCCCAATAGAGGCTTTGCATGCTGACGTGACCAATGTAAAATTTTTTTAAATCTTGATAAAATCTCGTGAAAACCTTAAAATCTTAAAGAACACAGCAAGATAAACAATTTCACTTATTTTAAATTTTGCATAATTAATTTTTGAATAAATTATGACGTATGCAAATAATTACGTCAGAAAATTTACATAGCTTGTCATTCTCTTTGATTTTGATATAGATTTGTAATAAAACTGAAAAATGGTTGTTTTCGTTATTATCTTTTAGATTAGTAACTAATCAAGACCATTCAAGTAAAAATTCCAGGAGTTTTTTAAATTTTAGTTATGGCGGCCACCTTGAAAGGCAATTTCTGCCTTTCAAGATGGCCGCCATAACTAAAATCTAAAAAGCTCTGGGATTTTTTACTTAATTGGTCTTGATTAGTAACTAATCTAAAAGATAATAAAGAAAAAGACCATTTTACAGTTTTATTACAAATCTATATCAAAATCAAAGGGAAAGACAAGCTATGTAAATTTTCTTAATTAATTATTTGCATACGTCATAATTTATTCAAAAATTAATTATGCAAAATTCAAAATAAATAAAATTGTTTATCTTGCTATGTTCTTTAAAGTAGTATAGAACATGAGGGTATGGGGCCACTTTTTTTTTCCCCAACAAAGACAGCCCCCAGATGATCAGATTCAGCAAGGAGGGTTGTTTGAAACGGTGAGCTTTTTTAAAAAAATTTTTAAGTATAAGAAAAAGGGACGAAAAGAGACCAAAACCAAAAAAAATAAATTTGGAATTCATCAAGAAAGGATGTTTGAAAGGGGAAAAAAATTTTCGCGCCTCCCAAAACCCATTTTCGTCTGCTTATACTTCAAAAAAGTGAAAAAAACGACCCACCCCTTCCAGACGCTTTTGTTGGATTTGATGTGAAACACCCCAAAGCGATCAGGGTTGTGGTTTTAACACACATTTCACTTACTCCCCGATTTCTCTTCAGATACTTTTGTTTTGTGTTGGTACACATGTTTTCCCACAGTTACACCACCAGATAGCAGTCCGAGGCATGGTATGTACGGTGTGATCATGGCTACAACCTTACCAACGTCACTTTTCAACAGTTTGTCTTTTTGTAATTCGTTGTCTAACTCTTCAGAGCTTTCTACGGCGTCCAGACCACCGAGAACATTGGAGAATCTACTGATTAACATATCAGTCATTTTTATATCCTCGTTTCAGTTTTTTTGTTTTTAATAAGGTCTCCCAAATGTTAGTTTCCCTTTTCCAGACGCTTTTGTTGGATTTGATATAATGAAACACAACAGATCTCATACGAGTGGTCGAGGGTTAATCACAAGCGAGCCGTATGTAAATTCCGTATGTCAGGTGACAGGGGACGACCAATCATCTTTTAACCCATAAATTACAGTTTTGGTTTTAGTTTTGGTTTTGGTTTTGGTTTTGGTTTTGGTTTCGTTTGGTTTCCGGTTTCTGTTCAGATAATTTTGTTTTGTGTTGATACACATGTTTTCCCACAGTTACACCTCCGGATAACAGTCCGAGACATGGTATATGTCTCACTGGAGAGTGTTTAATAGTGTTTATCATAGCGGCTGAATTATTTTCCTATCGTTACACTAAGAGAGAGTAGTTTACAAACATAAGTGGGTAAGAATATATACCTTACCGGCTACGATCGGCTTTCGTCAGCTGTAATCGGTTTCTGTTGACTACGATTGGCTTTTGTTAGCTACAGTCGGCTTTTGTTGGCTACGATCGGCTTTTGTCAGCTGTAATCGGTTTCTGTTGACTACGATCGGCTTTTGTCAGCTACAGTCGGCTTTTGTTGGCTACAATCAGCTTTTAGGCTGTCTTGTTTGCTGTAAACTAATTGTCGGTTCTGATTAAATATTCTTGTGTCCGTACGCGTAGGAGTTAATCCCGTCTCCCAGCAGGTATCTTTTATCGTCAAAGCATGAGAGTGATATTTTATTTATCTCGTAACTACCTAATTCATGATTTACACTTCGAATTGTTTTCATTTTCTGAAACACTTGTTTCTTACCAAATAGTGTATCTTTGTAGTTCTCGTGTTTAATTTGTTTCTTAGTGACACTCTTTTTAATTCCCTTCGCGGTTTTGCCACCTGCTCCGTTGTCTTTCAGATAAGAATACATCTTACTTCTGAGACCAATGAACTCAACTATAGGAACGCCAGCCGCTTCGTCCTTCATCTTCCCAATGACTTTTTTGTTCGAATTGTTGTAGTAAGGTGAGCTTTCTGAATAGTCCGAGTTATCGAAAATATTTTTATTAGCCCAGAAGTCTTTGTAAACGTCTTCTGTTTTGATTTCATATGTCAGGCTGTCCGTATCTGTGAACAACAACTTAGCATCGTTTCCATATTTTTCTAATATATAGTTGTAATGGAAATCGTACATCAATACCTTCGATAGATCTAGAATACACATACCGACATACGCCGGTCGGTTCAGCGTCAGGACTTCCTTAATTTTGTGAACGGCAACAAGGTTTTCGTTGAATATTTTAGCGGATACGAAGGTTGGTTTGGAAGCCAGCCTCAACAGCTTTTCTTCACACGTGACCAACCGGACGTCAACACGCTTTCTCAGGTTTTCCATTGTTTTACCGAAGACGCTGTTGTTCATCAGCTTGAAGAAGTCCTTTTCAAAGGCGTTCCTGGCGGCGGTTCTCTTCACCGTGTTGAAGTCGATGTACTGCTTCAGCCAAGGGGACTGATCGAACAACAAAACCCGGTGAACTTTCTTCACCCCTATTCCAAGCCTAACGTACAGCTGTAGGTTTTTATAGTGGACGACATACCTTTCCTTTCCCATCAGGTTGGTTACCAACTTACTGACACCACCAACACTGACACCGAACTTCCTCCTAATCTCAGAACAATACTCCGACAACATATCTTCCCGTATTTCCATCTTTTCAGGGGCTAGTGGGTAGTCGTTGTGTAGGTCGTGCAGTTCAGGAGGATATTCAAGATCAACCTCAAGTATCATCCCAGTCCGACTGTCATTTTCCGGAAGTTCCCAAGCCAGGTTTTTCAGCTTACCCTCACTCATCCACTTAAATCCACCAGTCGGAAGGCACTGACTCATGGCCCAACCATACAGATTATTAGCGTCCAGATACATTATATACTTCACAGCCTCGTCCTCACTATACCCCTTCATATTATGGGTTGTTGGCTTTCCCATATCTGTTGGCTATGTAACTGACACCACCTCTCAGTCCTTTCTCAATGAACTGGAACATGTCAATGTCAGTCATCAGCTCCAGCTCAATCCCAGTCATCTTCAGCATAGCGTCCCATGCCAACCCAGGTGAAGTGAAGTAGTGACAGGGGTCTAACCCATAGTACTGAACACAGGTCTTCCTAAAGTTCTCAAAGACGTCAGCTAACAGCAACACATCTGATTTTAGGTACACATCATGGTAGTCCCCCACTGTACTCATTCCAAACGACTCCCAAACCTTCAAAGCGTGTTGGTAATCGGTGTCTGATATCTCCTCATCATTCAACACGCTATAAAACTCACTCTTTGGTGGTAACCCCGTTTTCTCAAACCGACTGAAGTTGTCCATGTAGTCATAGGGGTAAACACCCTTCGTCCTCATCAGGTCCGACCGGGGACCAAATTCTTCGGCTGTGTATCTAAAGGCGTCCCCTGGGAGATTCCCCACCAACCTATCCAATGAACTACTCATGAACTGAAAACTGTCCAGAAACACAAGGTTCTTACCTAACATGAAGGCCATGTACTTCTCCATATTATTCGGTATGACGTTAATCTCCTGTCCGAACTTTCCGATCTCCCTCATTATGAGATGACTATCATAACCCCTCAGGTTGTGTAAGATGACTGGTATCTTATCAGTTAATCTATGATTTCTGTTACAAAGCTGATGGGCCGATCCCCGGTACCTTCCCGTCACATGACAATGGTACCGGACCCTAACGTCCTCTGCTGTGTACTCCCGACCACAGATGTGACACTTTCTGGCGTCCCTAAAGTCCACCACATCAGCGTCACTCAGAACCATGTCCTGGTTGAAATGATCTTTTTTTGTATTCTTACAGTACTCCACTTCTTCCAACATTTTTCCGATAAACTTGTTGACAGCACCAGGGCCTCTGTACACCTGAACATCCTTACTATACCTATCGTCATAACAACAGACAACCTTATACCCATAACCACAATCAGTATGTTTTTGGTACCTCTCCATGTATGGTTTTTTCTCTTTCTCCTCTCGGTCTGACTCCGGCACCTCCGGTCTGTCGACCTTTTCCGTGATCGCCTCGAAGTCAGCGTACACAACAAACGGAACGTTTAACTGTTTATGGAAATTACTGTACTTCAACACGTTCTTACCGGGGTCAGGCATCCTGACAGCCTGTTTACCATTCACACTGATACACACAACCTTATGCCTATCCAGAGCCTCCGTTGAACTGAAACATTGGAGACAGTAAACACAGAAGTGTTTTCTCCTCTTATGTTTTGTTTTGTTGTACATAAACCTATCAAAGTCCCTGATGAGGACGTAATGTTTGTTGTTTTCGTTGGTTATAATCAGGAGGTTCATGAGGTCGGCGAACCGTTCCTCTGATACGTAAACCGGAAAGGTTAACCCATCCTCATAACCAAAGACGTTGATACGTATTTCATTCTGTTTCTCCATCCGATTGTACTGTTTTTGAGTCACAGGGAAACTGATTCCACCATAATCCAAGTCGTCAACATGGTCCCGGTACTTAGACACCCTTTGTGGGTGTTGTGAGACAGGAAACTTATGAGCCAGATGACACCACATAAAACACCTGTCATCACTATTCTTAACATTAATCAGTCCCTTCCGACTATGTCTCAGCTCCTTCGGGAGGTCGACGTATGACGAGCCTTCCAGTGGACTGTAGACAGTCAGATTAACGTAGTGACCGTCGATTGAGTCCACTGTCCAGCCTGATCCCTCGCTTATCCACCGGGCTATTCTAGCCACCACCTCCTCATTCGCGACGTCAACGTCCTGATTGATCTCACCGCCGTTGATTATAGTCTTGATGTGGCTGTTGAAGTGAGCCGTCTTATAAGTTGTTCCGCCGGACACCTCCTTCTCAAGCGTTACAACCAGCGTCTCAGCGAACTTCAGCCCCCTCATCTCAGTCAGCTCCCGACGTAGTAACCGTACCACATCATTCCTGAGGGCGTTTACCTGTTCCAGCGGGTGCTGACTCACAACAGCACAACTGAACGACTTGGTCTTACCCGTCAGGGCTCTGTCTAACTGATTTATGTCATAACCGATTAGTCTCTCGTAGAGACGGGGGTCTATATCATCGGGATAGTCAAATATGTCAGGGTCTAAGTCGTCGTCTTGGTGGATCATGACATCTGGATCGCTCATCGTTATAACAGGGGTGATCACATTCCGTTAGGTGTCGTTCCAACCACCTGGTGTAGAACCTGTCCGGGGTACGATCCCAACCAAGTTCTTTATACACAATCCCAAACAGATTGTTATCAAACAAGTCCTTCGTTTTCCCCTCCCTAAGATCCTTCATACCACCCAGTAACCCAATCCCTCTCCTTGAGCACAGTCTGATGATGTAATAATTGTATCTGGACACATTACGACCTCTTATCAGACCCTTACTTTTCATCACCCGAAGAACCTTGGAAAAGTCGGATAAGACAACGTCAACGGCTGTGTCCCTGACAACTCTGGTGAGTCTCTTCCTCATCCAACTATTTCTCGAATGCTCACTTCTACGACCGGCCGCCTGGTATCTCCCGACAACATATCCATACTCCGTGTCACCACATCCTGGACAGGAATACATCTCAGTGCTCACCTTCACACGGAATCCGGAACAATCCTCACACCACAACTTCGTACTACATCTGGGTGGATCCCAAGCCGGGGCTTCGATTCCCATCTGCTTACAGACCCATTCAACGCTTGAAGACGGTAAATCCTTCATCCCCCTCGGTAAGTCCGACCAGGAAACAGACATTATAACTAAACCCTAACAAATTCCTTAACCCCTACAAAACAAACCTAGATATCAGATACCCACCAACCAGACCAACAGACCCAATAAACAGGGTCTGATACTCTTTCATTTCACTCGATGGTTTGTAATAGTCAGACAACTCAGGCTTTGGTTGGGACGACCCGACGGCCTCAGCCTGCCTTAACCTACCCCTCAGCAGATCCAGAGCGTGATTCGTTGTGTTGATGTCAGCGTTGGCGTCAGACAGTTCCTGTCTCAGCCTCTGTATCCTATCCTTCTTATCCACTTCACTCTCATACCATTTCTCCTTTGCCCTGGCCAACTGCTCGAGGGCGTGGTTGTGTCTCTTAATCTCAGCCTCATACCCAGTGTGATTTAACTTTGAAAACAGGAATCCAGCGCCCGCGAAGGCCAAGGCGTTAAACAGTCCGCCAGCAACCACACTAGCCATATATATAACTAGAGATAATACACTCCGTCACAAAGATCCGATAATAGAATGGATGTTACGTCTTTCCCAATACGGAATTCTGATTAGGTAATGACCGTTGTCCTTGGCGTACTCGTCTTTCATCCGATCGTGTTCCTTCTGTACCCTAAAGCACCTTTCTGCCTCTTCCTGAGTCAACTTACCAGACCAGGTGGAAGGGCTGAAATGTTGTTCACCATCATACTCAATCAGTATGAAAGCGCCATCATTAATAGGTATCGCGAAGTCATACCTCAAAAGACCACCGCCCAACCCCACTAACCCATGAAAAGTCTTCTCCCTAACCGCCTCAATTCTGTTAGCGCGTAGGGCATCCCACACATTCCTCTCTCCTCTAGACATAGGGGGCAGCCAACGTGTCTCAATCTCTACGCTCATAGTAACCACTGCATATGGAACCCCCTTAGGCTACTTAGGCTTTGAAAAAGGGTCAACCGGTAGGTACCCCTTCGACTGGGCATATTTAATCCCAACTGTACTAATTCCAACGGCCAGAGCCAGCCTAACGGTACCCTTTATAGACTCAGGAGTACCCAGAGGTTCCCTCAGGACCTTCCTCGAAGCCATGGAGACTGCCACAGCTCCACTTGTGATCAGGAGGGCGTCGTAGAGCTCGTTCATCAGTTCTTTTCGGTCGGTTGACATTATACTAACACATATTTCATTCGTCGAAGGTGTCTAAGACCGGAGGGGTCTGGACGGGGTTCTGTGGTTCGACAGTTCCTTCCATTACCTTCTCCTCATCAATGGTTTTCAGCCTCTGAACCTCCCTTCTCTCCTGCCTCATAGTGTAATAAAGTGAGGCCCCACCGATAACCAACCCAACGGTTCCGATTAGATATCCGTAATTGGCTGACCGACCCCCACCAACCCCAGGACCAATCTCAGCCGCCAACCGCTCCCTGGCTTTTCTCTCCTTGGCTACCTTCGATATCTGAGCCAGTCGTTTACCAGCCTCCACCCGTTTCGGATCCTTGACTCTCTCCGTCTTAACCACTGATGTTATCTTAGGGACTTCCGGGTTTTTTTCAGACTCGTCAGCCATCTATACACTAATCTATGTTTCATCTGTGAGGTCATCTGTAAGAGTCTCTGAGGGATCTGTGAGACCGTCTATAGGAATCTCTGGGTCTGTCTGTAGGACGTCTGTGAGGTCATCTGTAGGGATCTCTGAGGCTGTCTGTAGGAAGTCTGTGAGGTCATCTGTAGGAGTTTCTAAGACCGTCGGCCAGACAACAACAGACTCAGTCACGTAGTACTCTCCCCTACGGTTTTTCCTAACACAATGTCTCATCACCCCGATAGCTCTTCTGAGGGCGTGGAAGATAATCAGTATGGGTCGTCTAAGTCTCTTTGGAATCTTCATATAAAATACAAGAGGTTTAGAGCCGTACCGTATACCTGGGGTATAATGACTGAGACAAAGTTCGGTGCCCGACTGATCGCCCTCGACGGAAACATTGGTGTGGGGAAGACAACGTTCGCTATACCATTCGCTAGAAGGAACCACTACCGTCTCATCGAAGAGCCGGTTGAGAGCAACCCGTACTTAGAAAGGTTTTACGCCGACCCCGGGAGGTGGGCGTATGAGATGGAGACTTGGTTTCTTGGTGAGAGAATCGACGCTTACCTGAGAGCTCTGGAGTTAATCAACGAGGGGGAGAATGTGATTGTAGAGCGAACACATCACAGCTGTATGACTTTCACTAAGAACTGTTGGCGTAATGGGTGGATAACCGACAAACAGTTTTCTGAGTATTCCCAGGTCTTCCACTCACTAAACAATCTCCTCCCAACCCCTGATGCCCTACTATTCCTAAGAGCCTCAGTTGACACCTGTTACGACCGGATGCTCAGGAGAGGTCGGAAATGTGAAGCCGGTGTGACTAAGGATTACCTCAGGTGTGTAGAGAGGTATATGGAGGAGATGACTGAGGACATAGCCCTTAATGGGACTAAGGTGATTACCCTAGGTTGGGAAGACTTCGGTCCGGATGAGTCGGAGGTGGTCGGTGCCCTCAGTGGGGTCCCTAGCAGGTTTCATGGTTGGATGGCTCGTGCGGATGACCGGGACGTCTACATACCCGAGATCGTCAGAACCGTTAGCCAGGCCCGGCATGCTCAGCTGAGTCATAGGTCCTATGGTACCGTGTGATCATACTGTCGGAATGTGGACAGACCTCAGTCACAATGTCGTCGAGTACACGAACGTCGGATAGGAAGACAGTCTCATCGTAGGAAGCGCCACGTAGGAAGCTACTGATTTGTGTCAGAACCTTGTGGTAGCTGACGTGAGCGAATTCACAGTTCTCCAGCCTACCAGGCATTCCCGACTTGGTCATATATCCCTGAATCAGGACGCCAGGACCGGCTATGGTTCCGAGGATCAGTGGGTTAGCTGTAACACCACCGGCTATCCCCCCAACCACGGTCAGCCCAATAGAGACCGTCTCGAGGATCATCTTCAGTCTCTTCAGTCGGATGTGTTTCCACTTGTAACAGGTCGCTAGCCTATGGTAATACGAATAGAGTCGGGTTAGTTTGCCCACTTCAGCCGACTGGAGGTTTTTACCAATGTGGTTGAAGCTGACGACGCTTTTCCTCTTTTTCCCCATTCTAATTACAGGTCATATTCAACCATAACCTCCTTACAGATCCTCCCGATCTCGGGTTCCCCCAGACGACCCTCTACGATCTTCATACCGTAGAAGCTGATGTCTGAATAAAAACTTTTTAAGCTGTTTACCCCAAGGATATTCAGGTAGGGTGTCCCTATCTGATCGATGTCACACATAGAGTATGAGTCCCTCAGTATCTCACCATTTATCCTGACGTGTGACACTATAAGTCCGGATAGCCAGTGGGCAGATATCAGAACTTTTTTTCCGGTGAACTTCGCTGGAATTGTACACTCACGAAACCTAGACGGTGTCATCCCACCGAAAACCAGTTTGTTACTCACCCCAGCTTTAAACCCAAGGCTTCTACCATCGTTAACATTGACATTGGAAACAATTGTTTCCCAGGTACCCGACGCCGATCTTACGCCGTTCCTCTTTACCACAACGAAAACTGAAACATCAGTGAACATAAATCTGGGCACGTTAGCGTGGAAGGCTGTTCTTATCGAGGACTCAGGGTAAAGGAAGTGGTGATCACCGGTGGTATTAAGCTGTGGGTTGATACTATGGGGTCTCCAAAACATGGTTGAGTGGATCTCACCATCCCTATCCTCTATGTAATCAACAAAATTGAGTTTGGAGACGGCGTTCTTACTGGATCTGGTCACGTTTAGGTCAAAGATGACCTTGTAGTCGGGGACGGGCTTCGTATGAAGGACCTCTTTTAGTTTATCGTTGAGTTGTTTATTAGTGATCGGTCTGTTGTAACCATAAAACAGACTCATATACTATAGGACGTATTTACTGAACAGATACCCAGACACAGCTGTTAGGACCAATAGGATTCCCAACTCATTGTCTGGCTTTGGTTGTCTGTCAGGTGTGTGGACGGTTGGTTTGTCAGGTGTATGGATGGCTGGTTTGTCAGGTGTGTGGACGGTTGGTCTGTCAGGTGTATGGACAGCTGGTTGTCTGTCAGGTGTATGGACGGTTGGTTTGTCAGGTTTGTCGTCTAGTGTTTCCAGATGTGGACCGCTCTCTTGGTGTGTCTTTGGTGGTTGTTTGTGAACACCTTGGTAGTTGACTTCAGTGTTAACTCCAAAAACCATAGACGGACTAGCTGTTTTAAGTAAGTTGTTATAACCTCCTATGGGTTTCTTCAGGATAACCATCTTACTAGGGACTAACCACCCTTCCGGGGTGATAGCTAAATCTTGAGTTACAAAAGTGTCTTTTATGCTTTTGTTCATATTTAGTATCCAAGTGCTGACAGAGTAGTTGAGGATAGCATCATTAGTCAGGTTACGGAACTCCTGTTGACTTTCAAGGGAGCCGCCTCCATGATTGACTACTGACACTCGGGTTTTTGCCTGAGCGCCAAGAACGCTGTAAACATATGCCTCAATAGATTGATTCAAATACTGAAGACCTACCTTAGTCAGCCCATCGCTTTCTCTCGGCACGTACCTCCTATAATGGTCCTTATACCCAGACCTTACGACTTTCACATTATGCACTCCCTTTTTTCCCGCGTGATCTGTAAAGGGTTCATAGCTAAAGGTCCAGGGCAGCTTTTCCACTTGCCTATACAACTCTGATGCACCAAACTCTTTTGAGATGGCGTACATGGATTCATCACCAGCCATCCGTCTTAGTAATCGCCTCACAGTGAAATATAGATGGTAACGAGCAATGGTTGTTATAACAGGATAAACATCGTCTGATTGTGTTAGGTGCTTCAGACTGATTCCACAGCAATAGCTAGCACAATAAACTAAGAGGATTATCATAAAGTACGAACCCTCGTCGTCCCAAACAAATGGTTTACCCGGAAAACTGATTTTAAGTTCAGGCAGCTCCGACATGAAATAGTCTTCACCGTTAACGTAGGCTCTGAAATTGTTTATTGGGTAATCTAACACATTTTCGCTTGGGAACCCATCATAATGCCCCTGCCTTTTCCAAAACCTAGTGAAGAAGTGCCCCTCCCCTTTTGGCAACGGGAAAACGGTGCCATTACTTAACCATATCTTAGGAAATCCACCTTCAACTAGACTTTGCTTCCCTTTATAGTTATGTAGCCAAATCCACATAGACTTGTCATTCCTAAAAGTGTTGCTATCTACGTTCGTTGATACGGTGTCACTATTTTTAAACCATACGTCACTTCTTTCGATCTCACCGTCTTTCCTAAGAGTTGTTGTAAAGGTGAATTTGGATAATGTGGCATGGGGGTATCTCTTGAGTAAATTAATCTTAGCTGACTTATTCCCCTTTCTGATATTCTCCATTGCCTTCCCATAGTTTTCCCCATAATACTTGTGGTAGAGTTTATCAGTATCCATATATTATAGGTTAGGTTATATGGACGCTGGGGTTGGGCTGGAACAGGAACTGAGAGATATATGGTATAATCCGAAAACAGGATATCAGTCAGCTGAACGGTTGTACCAGAAGGCATTGGAGGAAGGTCTTGATGTGAGTAGGAAGGCAGTAAGGGATTGGCTGAAAACACAGGACACGTACACGAGGTATAGGCCGGTTGTAAGAAAGCATAAGTTCAGACAGACGTTCGTCAGCCACCTTGGTGAACAGATACAGATGGACCTGGTTGATATGGGGAAGTATAAGAACCAGAATAAGGGGTATTACTGGATTTTGACTGCTGTTGAGATTCTGAGTCGGTATGCTTTCGCCGTTCCCGTTTACAGGAAGGACACGAAAAACATGACCGGGGCTGTGGACAAGCTGTTGGAACAGTTTAGAGGTCGCTTTGGTGACTACCCCGACCTGGCCCAGTTCGACGACGGAAAGGAGTTTTATAACGTTGGTGTGAAAGGTCTGCTGAAGGAACGTGGTGTTGAGTACTTCAGTACGTTTTCGGACAAGAAAGCAGCAGTCGTCGAACGGTTTAACAGAACACTTAAGACTGCTATGTGGAAGTATTTCTACACCAAGGGGACTTATAGGTGGATTGATGTCCTGGACGACCTCGTTGAGGGTTATAACAACACAAAACACAGTGTCACCCTTCTGAAGCCCAAGGACGTGAGTAAGTCAAACGAGAATCAGGTCTGGAATACGTTGTTCGGTCATCACTTTGGTGATCATCCCTTACCCAAGTTCCGGGTTGGAGACACTGTGAGGGTGTCAAAGTACAAGAGTATATTTACAAAGGGTTATGAGGCTAACTTCACTGAGGAAATCTTCAGGATTACGAAGGTCATCCGTGGTGACCCAAACGTTTACGAGATAGAGGACGCTGAGGGTGAGCCGATTATCGGAAAGTTCTATGGGGAGGAGTTGTCACCGGTGGATAAAAAGGATGATGTTTATAGGGTTGAGAAGGTGTTGAGGAGGAGGAGAGTTGGTGGAAGGAAGATGGTGTTGGTCAAGTGGCTGGGTTATGGTGATAAGCACAACTCATGGATACCCGAGAGTGACGTACAAAACCTGGGTTAGTATATACCCGGGTAATGAGGTTAACATTATTCATTGAAAACGGTGAGAAGACTGTCTACTTCGAACAACCTATCATGGTGACAGGTCCAAAACCACAGGTGATGCTGAAGAAAGCGACGGTATACTGGAACTATAACAATGTGATGTCAGGTCTAAACGATTCGGTGTCGTTTGATGGTAAGGAGACATCCGCTCCTGAGGGTTATTTCAGCTTTGACGCGATAGAGACGTTTGTTAAGGGTTTAGCCAGGGGTCTGTTGGGGACGGTTGAGTTCGGAAAGAATGCTTACAACGGAACTTCTAAGGTGAAAACGTCGGAAAAGCTGAAACTCGGAAAGATGGGTCTTCTTTTGGGGTTCGGTGAAAACGATGTGATAAATGGTGGTGGTGGGTGGACGAACAGTCCGAATCAGGTGGACATCAACAGAGGGTTGAGATATGTCAGGATCTCGTGTGACGCTGTTGAGAGTGAGAGAAGTCTGGACAATGGGAGGAGGAGTGATCTGATTGGTACTCTTCCGATAACCTCTGAGCAGAGTCTGAAAGGAAGTGTACAGCACTACACAGACATTGAGTCGAAAGCTGAGATCCGAAAGGGTGTTTATGGTAAGATGACCTTTAGGGTTCGTGGGAATAATGATCATTCAGTGGGTCGACCGGCTGGGATTGGGGCCGTTCTACTTGAGTTGTACATAGGCTAGTATATAATGGCTGAGGAAGGAGTTAATATCGAAATGGGTGAGCGTGGTGAAGAAGAGGAAAGGGAAGATGATATCAACGAGACGAGTTTCATAGATGATAACAATGAGGACTCCGAATCGGACTACTCCATATTCAGACCTTCTGACCGTGTGACCCGTGTTGGAGATGTAGTGCCCGACATTGGTAGTGATGTCGGGTCAATAAAAAGGTCTATTACACGTGATAAGAAGGAGATCTTCCTGACAAAGTTAGGTGTTAAAATAAATAAGGGAGACGGTACATCATCTAAGAACATAATAGAACAAACTGAGTTTACTTTTAACAAAAAGGGTCGCGTCACCGGAGCGTGGTTTAATGGTGTAAAAGTTTTAGTGTCTAAAGGTGGTGAAATTAGGTACAGTAAAAACAAATCAAAAAACGTAGTCGAATCCATCACACTTTTCAAAGAACTGTTAGAGAAAGCCAGAATTGAACATTACAATACGGCTGAGGGAGCGGTTGAGGAAATTACCGGCGACTCAACACTTCCCAAAGAAGTGGTGGATGATATAGCCTCACGAACCAGCTCGGTGATCAGCGATTGGATTGAGGAGAGAGAGGAGTATCTACGAGAACAGGCGGAAGGAATATTCCTAACCGAACAGGAAGTAAGAGAACTCTCTGGAACACTCCACCCTGTGGGTACGGATGAGGAGCAGATTGAGTTTCTTGAGAAACAGGTCGATCACTTCAGACTAGAAGCATTAAGAGAGGCCGATCCTGTTAAGGAACGGTTCTACAGAAGCGTCAGTGAGACAGCGGAATTAAAGGCAGACAGCATAAGAATTAGGATTGGTGAGAGGCCTGAACATATGGAAGCCGTGTCTATCTTAGAAAGTGAAGTGAGAAACAACGACCTGAATAGATTGGAAAGGTTTAAGAAGTGGGCTAAGAAAAATATGGTTGGCCTGTCCGCTATAGCCATCACCATAGCTGGGATCATAACCACAATAGTTGTGGCAACCAGAAGGACTGTCTCTGGGGGAGCAAAAGCCGTTGGTGGTTTCGCTAAGGCACTCGCTAACCTGGGTAAGAGTTTGGGACCTCTGTTGGCACCACTGTTTAGTGTGATAGCACAGGTTCTGACATGGGGAGCAAAAGGAATAGCGTGGTTAGCCAACAATCTGTGGGTTCTTGCCATAGCTATGACGTGGTTATTATATGACTACTGGAAAAACAGAAAATAAAACCTGTTATGTAGTATATGACCAACAGAAGTCAGACAGAGCTGTTACCTGGATTTAGACGGGCGAAAATGTCGGAGATCAAGGGACTCCGGACAAGACACACGATCACCATGAACCCCAACAAAGTCAACCCTGGTGAGGACCTCTACATCGACATACCAAAGCTAAAACCTGATAGCTGTTTGGTCCCGGGTAGCTTTCACCTATTGTTCGACTTCAAGAACATGAACACCAAGTCTTGGTTCCTAAACAATCTCTCCAGACTTCTGGTTGAAAGGCTGGTTGTTAAGCTAGCCGGCGAGACTGTTTACGACAACATGGGTGAAAGTGTCCTCGGTGTGTATAAGGATCTCTGGTTACCAAAGAGTGTGAGGGATCAGATGGTTGGGTATGGGATTGGTCGAGAGAACCTGAGAAAGTTGATGTCTAAGGACGACAGTGGGGCCTCCTCTGGGGACGCTGAGAAGGCAGCTGACGCTCTAATGCTCACAATCCACGGAGTGAGGATGAAGGTGAGATTGGATAAGATCCTCGGGGACCATGGACTATATGCTCCCTTTGAGATGTACAACAACTTCCGCTATGTCATTAGCTTACCGAAAGCGAGTGACATCATGGTGGCTCAGTCAAGTGAGACCGTTGATGGGTACACACTGGAAAACCTTGAACTGGAGTATGAGACGATTGATAACACCGACATCGCCAGTGAAATAACCTCGTTGTACACAGCTGGTCGATCGTTGTCCTATGAGCATGTCACGTTAATGAAGTCAACTGAATGGTTGGCTGGATCAACCCTAATCAACGAACACATTAACCTCCCACGGAAGTCTATGAAAGGTATTGTGATGATGTTTACAAACAAGATCCGGACTGATAGTGAGAAATACGTCTATCCAAACATTGAGAGTGTTAAGCTAACAATCGAGGGTGTACCCAACGCTGTCTTCAGTCAGGGGATCCCAAAGAGTCGGTTCTATGACGAAGCTAAAAGACTATTTGGTGGAAAGGAAAACACAGATCAGTTTATGACAATCCAGAAGTTCTACAAGGACGCTTTCGCCCTGGCGATTGACTTGAGAAGTATTGAAGACCGTGATAGTGTTGGAACTGGTAAAAGGATCGTTAATACACAGTCCGGAGTTCTGATTGAGATTACTAAGAAGGTGACTGTGGCTAATGTAGTCTGTCGGATCTTTGTGCTGAGTGATGGTTTGGTAAATATGGTAAATAAGAATCTAAAATCAATCCAGTATTAAATGGACCACCCATTCAATATGTTGATCGTTGGTATGACAGGTTGCGGGAAAACCTGGTATCTCCTGAAGATGTTAGAAGATGAATACTTCGGGTTCTTCGACTACATCGTTCTGCTCTGTCCAACGTTCAGCTGGAACAAAACCTATGGTACTTGGAAATACACCTCCGACCCAGACTTCATCGCTGTGGATTGTAGTCAGGACGACGTTGAAATTGTGCTAGAATATATTGTTCGGATATTCAAAGGATCCAAAACACTGATAGTCCTCGACGACTGTGCCAGTGGACAACCCGTAAAAAACAGAACAAGTGAGTTGGTTAAATTAGCCTTCAGCGCCCGGCACTACAATCTGTCAACTATTGTAATCACACAACAGCTAACAGCTATCACAAAACCTTATAGGGAGAATATCAGTAATATAAATAAGTTTTGTGGAAACACCACGTAAACTATTTCTTTGCTAAGCTTTCGGCCTGTTGACTCAGGCCTTCATCAGAGCATTCTATTCATCCTATTCGGAGAACATTCTTGATTTTGTTTTCTAATTAATAAAATTAACGTGATACGCCATTGTATTCTTACGTGATTTAATTGATCAGTTGCTTAGTTTATAAATGACGTGAGCCAACAACTTGTTGTCATTGCTCTGATGAAGGCCTGAGTCAACAGGCCGAAAGCTTAGCAAAGAAATAGTTTACGTGGTGTTTCCACAAAACTTATTTATATTACTTTATCGCCATGAAAACGTTCAAAGAATTGAATATCAGTAAGTTGGTAACGTTCTACAACCCCAACAAAACCGATATGAGGGTTATTACTGATGACTACCTTGGTGGTTTAGACCGTAATGAGGTTATGGAGGTAACTGAAAAGTTAAAAGAAAACAAATACGCTAGGCTTGAGATTATGTTAAGGCATCCGTGCGCGTATAAGGTGGTCATCCCCAAATCTGGTTTGTAGTAAGATGGTCGAAAAGAAGAGTAAGACGGTAAGAGTTGGAAAAAAAGTCAAGGAACCTGCTGCTGAACCAGCTGAAACATCTGTTGGGGAGCCAAAAACGGAAATACCTACTGAGATCCCCAACCTTGTCGATGAGCTCGTCAATGATCTGAAAAAGACTGAGGAAACCAGCTCAACACCCCCACCAACCGATGATGCCAACAAGAAGAGAAGTGAGCTAATAAAACTGTCAGAGGACGGTGAAATAACTCAGTCAGTTGGCTACATCAAAAAAGCGTTGGTAAAGGTTGTGGATAAGCTATACGCTGAATATGAGGCCAAAAGAATGGAAAGAGCTAATGAATTCCTGACTGATATGTTAATCAGTAGATTCTCCAATGTTCTCGGTGGTCTGGACGCCGTAGAAAGCTCTGAAGAGTTAGACAACGAATTACAAAAAGACAAACTGTTGAAAAGTGACGTTGGTAAGGTTGTAGCCATGATCACACCGTACATACCATGCCTCGGACTGCTATCTGGTGGTGTAACTGTGGGAAAACATGTGTACCAACACAAAACAAAAGTATCTGAAGAGAAATCGGGGAGTAAGTGAAATGTGTGTTAAAACCACAACCCTGATCGCTTTGGGGTGTTTCACATCAAATCCAACAAAAGCGTCTGGAAGGGGTGGGTCGTTTTTTTCACTTTTTTGAAGTATAAGCAGACGAAAATGGGTTTTGGGAGGCGCGAAAATTTTTTTCCCCTTTCAAACATCCTTTCTTGATGAATTCCAAATTTATTTTTTTTGGTTTTGGTCTCTTTTCGTCCCTTTTTCTTATACTTAAAAAATTTTTTAAAAAAGCTCACCGTTTCAAACAACCCTCCTTGCTGAATCTGATCATCTGGGGGCTGTCTTTGTTGGGAAAAAAAAAAGTGGCCCCATACCCTCATGTTCTATACTACTCTTTAAGATTTTAACGTTTTCAAGAGATTTTATCAAGATATAAAAAAAATTAAATTGGTCACGTCAGCATGCAAAGCCTCTATATGGCAATTTTAGATTTTGCCCACCGCTAATTTCGCAAATAATGCAAATATTCGTGGCCTCATGATGTTGTGAAAGCATTGTTTCAAGCACATCACTTCATGATGGATCCAAAGTGTGCAAACTGCTTCAATGAAACGTATTATTACTGCGTGAAATGTTCAGTAGCCGTATGCAACAGACCTTCTTGTAGTAGCCCAGTAGCCCCTACTGTTCTGAACTATTCAGAAGCACATCCTAAGAAGGTGAGCGAATGTAAAAAATGTCTGGCTGAGCTTGACAAAGGAAACACTCGGCGTCGCAAGGGAAATACTCAAAAGTGTCACTCTGACTCGAAACAACAACAAATAAGTTCATTTTTTACGCAGTCACCCAGGTACGTGCAATTTATGGTTGAAGTTTGCATCAATATTTTTATTCATTTCTTTTTAATGATTATAGCAATATATAATAATATTCATTATTATTTCAATCTATTCTTAGTGCCACAAATAAAGCAAGCCACTGCCAATATCGTGAATGTGATACATCAACGAATTCTCGTAGTCCTACTACTGCTGCACCAGAATATCAGCATGACAAAGGTAAATAAGTAACTTTGAGACTTCATTTCGCCTGTCAGGTTTTTCGGAGTAGGACTACTAGTCATAATCACTACGTCATCACATGATCCCTATAAAATCGCGACGAAATTATTTAGGATAATATTAACTTATAAAGAAATTATTCCAACCCAATCTTATTATGTTAACTTCCAACCTAGAAATACTTGGTGTAAAGAAGATTCAAGAGAAAAACTTAAACGTCGGTGAATGTGATCTCCCAGTTACTATGTAAGAAAAATGGTTGGTTTGACACGTTTCGGTTTGGTAATTCATACTGTACTGATACAATTTGTTCCTATGACGATAATCATAGTAATATATTTGTAAAGTTTAATGAAACCGAATTTCATTTCAGTTATCAGAAGCGTTCACTCAGCACAGATTCAGATGAAATCATCTTGAAATCTAAAAGACCCAAAGCCAAACTGTCAGAAAGTTTACCACATGAACAAGCAAAGGACTTCCAGTTCTATAGCCACAACGAAGCAGAAAAAAACCAGCAACTGTGCCAGCTAATTGAAGAAACCTTTTTAAACATTTTTCCAGAAATACAGAGAGAGAGTATTCACAATTTCTACCTTTGCAAAGCAAGAAACTGCCACGATATAAGTCAAAGAAGCAAAAAAGATATGAAGAAAGACAACAAGTTTCAACACAAATGGCTCTTCGACCCTGACATTTCAAGGTGTTCTTCTACAAAGATCTGGTCCCTTACATTCATTGATGGTAAAGGTATGTTCTGTGCTCTTTGTAGAATGCACAATACGTCCCAGCCTAACAACGAATCCAAAGTGTGGAACACTGTTCCAAATGTCCGATGCCGAACGGAAACCATCCGGCTCCATTTCACCAAGGACACTGGTAAGCGCACAATGCATTCTGATGCCATCTCTTCAGAAAATTTGAGAAACAAATCTTATTTCGTTCAGCAAAAGCGTAAAGAAGAGCAACAGATCAACGCTGTATATGAAAAGGTATTCCGTTCCCTTTATTGGCTCAGCAAAGAAGAAATCGCACAAACCAAGATTTCATCATTGCTCACTTTGATGGAGAAAATGGGCGTTAATGAAATTAAACAGTTCAGAACACGTTCTGAACCAGTGCTAAGGCAGATGCTGTTGATGATAGCAGACGTTACTCGGGAAGAAGTGGTGGAGAAGATCAACAAATCTCAGGCGTTTGGTCTTCTGACTGACGAAGTTACTGACATTTCCAACACAACACAGCTCGTCACCTTTGCCAAGTACTACAATGTAAAAAAAGGAGATGCCGAAACATGTTTCATTGGTTCGTCTGACCTACTTGCAGATTCAGAAGATACCTCCGCAAATTCCCAGTCGATTTTCAATTCGCTAGTCGATCTAGTGGAAAAGCGCCTCCAACTTAGGCTTCAGGATTTGAAAGCATTTGCTTCTGATGGTGCGTCTGTCATGTGGCCCTGAAGTGCAATTCCTTGGATGTGATGTCCAAAAGAAGAAAGAGGAACTTTGTGAGACGTGTCAAACGGGCAGTGAGAACAAGGTGGCTCAGTCTTCATGCTTCTGTAGATTCCGTATTCACTGAATATATTGGTTTGGTCCATGCCCTCCGTGTTTTGAAAGACGATCCTGCATCAGGGTCGATGGCCACAGGTCTCCTTAAGAAGTTGGATTCCATCAAGTTTCTGGGTGTGCTGTACATGTTCAAAACGGTTCTCCCAGATCTTTCAGCGTTAAGCAAGACATTCCAAACTGGAGCTATCAACTTCTCTAGGATCATTCCAGGCATAAGCAAGCTTAAGTCCAACATCAGCAAAATCGGCAAAGATGACTCTGTCATGTCTGAGCTGAAGAAAGACCTGGTTGGTCGACTCCAAAGCTGTGATTTGGCAATGTCTTCAACGGAGGAGGAGCAGATTCGCAGTAACATTGGGAAATACATCGCTGCAATGATCACTAATGTTGACAACAGATTTCCAACCAGTTCTGTTGATGTTCTGGATGTATTCTCCATCTTCAATGTTGAGCAGCTTCCTCCTGATCCAGAATCCACGTTATTTCAGTTTTATGGTGAAAAGGAAATCAATATTCTGATGAACCATTTCTTTGGATCTGACTTGCAAGAACAAGAGGAATTTCTTGGGCAGTGGCAATCTTTTAAATTCCACCTAATAGAACTTAGGAAGAAATGGCTTAATCTCAAAGACCAGGTTGCCGCGAATCAACTGAAGTTGAAGCATACAGCAACAGAGTGGGTGCTTCGTCAAGTCGTGGGCCAGTTCCAGGACGAATTTGGTCACATTGTGACAATAGCGAAGACAGCTCTTGTCGCACCAGTCTCCAACGCATGGCCAGAACGTGGTGGTAGCTCAATCAAGCGTATAAAGACTAGATCACGAAGTCAAATGAAAAACGACATGTTGGAAGCTCTGATGATGATCTCACTGAATGGGCCAGATCCTAACAGTGAATTGGCTGACAAACTCATCAAGACGGTTGCCATGCGTTTTGATTCAAGCCGGCGAAACAAACGTCCTACAGCAGCTTACGTTTTCTCTACAAGATCATCTTCTTCTGTGTCTGTGCAAACAGATGATATCCGATTCCTTCCAAGTATGGATGTTGTGCAAGAACTCGGACTCGGAGCTATCGACGAAGAACTTACAAGTCTAGAAGCGCACCTAGATAGCTCAGTTAAGAATGTTGAATCTTGGGTTGCTGAACTGCAATCGGAACTCCATAGTGACGAGGAAACAAGCGACGAAGAGATGGATGCAGACGACTCAGATTAAAGTTTCCAGACTCAGATTAAAGTGTATATGTTATACACAATAAACATTATGTATTGTTAAGTACAGTCATCTTTTCTCTCAGCTATTCGATTATACAGTAACATAGTATTACACTACAGTGCTGTGCATAACTTCAAAATGAAAATTTTCATAGTTTTATTTTAAATGTTGGGAAATGTCTCGAAGTTGAAGTGTAGTGAAATAATGCATCAGTGATCATATCTGACTCAGTTGTAGTCTATAGATGGAAGTTTTTGTGAGAGCTTTAAAACATCAAAACTTCCGGCGGTATGCCCTCCTTGACCATGTGCCGGACCATACAGGGCTTTGACCGTGATTCTCCGGGTCATCAATTTCGTTCTCCAGACCCTTTTACAAAAACCTGAAACGCTGTGCTCCCCTGGAAAAATTTTGAATTCTGGGGCCCCTGCAATGTGATTTCCTGCGTTTTGCGGGCTTGAGTTAAAAGAATTTAGAACATAACAAGTAGTACACATAAAAATATATTTTTATGGTTTTACAAGAAAGTTTAGCTAATATAAAACCATATTAGTATTCACAGTACTTCATGTTATACAAATATTTCAGATCGCACTCGTCACTGATACTTTCGAACAACCTCGGCAATTCTCGGCCAAAAAAAAAATGGTGGGCTTGACTTTCGAGTGATTGAAATAATATGCTTGTAATGTAAATTATTTATTACTTGCAGTTAGTAAGACCCCAATTATATATATTGTCATCTATTAAAGCACTCACAGGAATGTTGGGAGGATCCAGCGATCATTTCGTACCTCCCCCCCCCCCCCCCCAAATATTTTCTCCTCGGATTTGGACTTTTCACAGGGGCTGCCTTGAAGATGATTGGGGGGGGGGGCAGAGCCCCCCCTTGGTTACGCCACTGGCGGACACATAAGCTCTGAGTCAAAAAAGTGATGGTGTAAGTTGGAGTACTTTGTTCATGGTATACACCACTTACCTATTAACATTTATAACAGATTTATCAATGCACTGTTGGTCATGCATTCTGACATTGGAAAGTGAAAAGTTGTTTTGGCGAGCTTATTAGAAATTTTTTTTACGGTAGCACAGAGCTGCGAAACTTTTGCTTTTAGTTCAATTATCAAACGCTTCTTTGAAACCCTTTCCTGAAACTATTTGGTAAGTTTTTCAAATGAAAAACAAGCTTGTGGTTAAATTATTTTTCGTGTTGTGTTTATCTCATCTGAACAATGTCAAAATTAACATTTCGTAGTTTTAACACGCATATTAAGTAGCTCAGTTTTGCTAAAAGAAATGGCTTTAAAATCTTGACTTGTCAATAAAAAGATTACCGTAACCAAGCAAGTGTGCATGGTTTGCAAAACAAAGTTTCTAGATGTGGCTAAATGTAATTTAGGCAAGGTAAAAAAGGAGACAATGCTAGTCAGCGGTCACTCATGATAACATGTGGGGATTATCTCAGCGCTTATCAAAGTCTTGTCAGCGTGGTCTGAGCTTGACTTGCGCGCGCCAAAGTCTTGTCAGCGTGGTCTGAGCTTGACTTGCGTTCATCAAAGTCTTGTCAGCGTGGTCTGAGCTTGACTGGTTTTGCGCGCGCTGTTTAGTGAGTTGATACTTGGGGATTTCTTGCTTTGCGCTGTGTTGATTCGATTGATTTGTGGTCTAATGAGTAATGGAGCGACAAACAAGAAATAGCTGTCAGGCTTCTGGGTTAATAAATTCATCATTCGCGTACAGTAGTTCTGGTGAAGTCCATGAAGATGGCGCCGTCAGAAGCCACCGGCCTTCGCCTCAAATTATTGCCACGGTGATAGCGGCGGTGAAGTCAGCCCTTAGAGAAGAGCAAGGAAGCGCTACAACTACCAGTGTGCCGTCGGTGGAGGAGCGCAATCACACTTAACGATCGTCAGACCATTCAGCGCCGATCGTGTATGTTTGAGGGAGAATTCATCTGGCTTAGTGGCACAAACAAATGCCTTTCAGTTAAGTAGTGCGCCGCCTTTGATCGCCCAAAGTATCGCAAGCGCTCAGGATTGTCAAGGTAGGTCACCGACGCTTATATATTCCTAGTTTTGTGTCTACATTTTCAAGTCTTCGAACAGCAGTTGCTCACGTCTATATAGACAAATATATACTCTCCATTGTCTGGCGCTAACTCCTCGAACCAGCTTGTCGGCAATTTAACCCCGTAATCCGGCAGCGCGGAAATAGGTTCATTACTCCCAGCTTGTTTTGTTGTTGTTTTTTTTGTTTTTGTTTGTTGTTTTTTGTGAAGGACGTCATGTTAATAATTGCGAAACTGAGGTTTGGCCGAGTTGTCTCCGGATGATCAGTGGTTGTCTCTTTAAGCTTTATTGCCATTTTTTCGATGTTTTAATATGGCAAGACATTTCACTGTTTCTCAGTTTACTTGTTTGAATAGCTTTGCAAGTGACCGAGTTATAGTTGATCAGTAATGCGGCTGACAATTGGCTTCAATTCATCATAAACATGCTTACAAAGCCTTTACAATGTTTACAACTGCACACGCCGGCGATCGCGGTAGACCTAGTACGTAAAAAGATAACGAGCTATTTCAAAACTGGTTGGTCCTGGCCTTGCTATAATAATAAGCACCGATCGAATAGAGCACATACCGGTGAGATATCAATATGTTGAACGTGTTCAGTGCATGTCTAGAGATCGCGTGTCGCATTACATTGGAAACGTGTGTTTTAAAACATATTTAAATATTTCTGTTTGTCCGAATTTAAATAAATTCTGTATCAAAATGATCGATTGAATTTGCCGAATCCGACACTATAGGTTGTCTAATAAATATATTAGATCCGTTGTTTAACTTTCGGAAACGGCCTTGTTTACATTTATACTACATTAGCAAACTTTCGGCGCTTCCTGCAGCGCAGCAGTTCATGTAAGACCATAGATTCTATTTGAAAAAAAAAACAAAAAAAAACAAAAAAACAAAAAATTATGCAATCATGCATTGCCATTGTCATGTAGTCTTGCTAGAGTACGCACAAGCTACGCGAAGCTTCAGAAATTAGTAGCCCGAGTGAACGCCGGAGCAGGCGTCCTTTTCCCCTGTGCTTGCTAAAGTGGTTTCGCAAATACAGTAGTGGCACGGAAGTTTATAGATTGCAGATTTGCTGCGGTCAACCTGAATTGCGGAGAGACGGAGCCGCAGCTGTTATTGATGGCCATTTGGTTTAGCGGCAGCGCCTAAGAAACCTCGTCGGAGGCTTTACGATTTATTCTTCGGTGTTGAGTTCACACTTTCCACATCGGTGGAAGTCTTGATTCTGCGAACATACGATCAATACTCGGGGCGCGTATGGCATAGCTATGATGTGGCTTTCCGTGAGCAGACTGCAGCAACGCGATGAACGGACTGGTCGAAGTTCGACGTTCAGTTGTTTAATTTCCACGCTGTTCGCGCGAATGTAAAGGGATCGTCGGATTCCGACAAGTGCAGTTAATTCCGGAGATGAGCCTCGCGGAAACGAGTGCTCGTCAGTGCGTTGTACATCATGGAATGCTGGGAGATATTTCGCTCCATCGTCATGCAAGTTCTCCCATACATGTTTATATTGTAAGTGCCCTGAAAAAGATCCCAAACCAACCGACGTTTTGTTCACCCCACCTAAGAAACAAAGAGGCATTGACGGTGTTATTCGTGACTTTTAAGCTGCGGGGGTCCATACTAAATAAGTACTGTGTGAGTATATGTTACGGGGTTTTGTCTGTTGCATGTCGTGTTGCTGACTTGGTAGTTTTGCGCTGCTTGCATGATATTGACAACGTTCTTGTATAATTTGACTGCTGGGGGGCTCTGTAGTTGGGATTATCACTTTCTACCTACAGCGGTCGTATTATTTCCGGTGCATACAGGGTTCACTACAGGTATATCTGCTAATATTGCCTTTCAGGGTTGGAATAGGGGCTTGAGGGCGAAGTTGATGTCAAGTCAGCATAGCGGAATATCCCAATTTCTCCAAAGGATCGTTATTCTTAGGTTTAAGGTAGAAGGAAATTTATGTTGACCTGGCTCTTCCGTTTGGCTTGCGCTCAGCTGCTCTTATCTTCAACTTGGTAGCAGACTTGGTGGAATGGATTTTGAAGACAAATCATTCCATGCTAGACCTATTGCATGATCTGGATGATTACTTCACTGCAGGTCCAGCCGATTCACGGCAACGCGAGAATAATTGACCAAGGCTATTGCACTTGCTCTAGATTAGGCTTACCTTTGCTTCCCAATAAATGTATCGGCTCTGCCTCTTGTCTAGTCGTGTTGGGTAGTGAATTAGATTCTTTGCACTTGCAGCAAATAGCACGCGACAACTGTTGGAGTTGTGGCCCGGGTGTTGGTCGTGTATAAGTAACAGCTTGAAGCTTAATCGGTCACTTACAACGTGTTCAATGGTGGTCTGGCCTGGTAGAACCTTGTATGTAGAATGACTCATTGGCCCTGTTGCTTCAGGAGGAATGACCACCCCATAGACTGGACGACTTTCAGTTGGATTAATTGTATTCATGGCAACCATTGTTCGGGGTGGGTTGGGGTTAGCTTTGGTTGTTCAATGGCCTAGGCACCTCTTTATTGATGTGTAGGCGACTTGGATGCAGTGGGCAGTGTTGGCTTGGTCCTCTCTGGGGCGCTAAGTGGTTAATGGTAGGTGGATTCCTCTGCAGATCCAGTTTCCAGTGCATACAAGGAACTATGTCCTGTGGTCATTGCAGCTCTAGTTTGGGGGTGGTTATTGGAGACAACGCAGTTTGTTTCCACTGTGAGCATACTATGTTATACATATGTTAGCATACTTAATTCGCGTACATCCAAGTACCCACTCATCATGCACTTGTTGCGCAATTTACAAATGTCAGCAGTATTTTTGGCTTTACGTTTTGCGCGCAAAGTGTATTTATCAGCAGTGCGCTTACTTCACATTGAAACGGGTTTCGGAGACCTTGCCAACTCCTTAAGGCTTAAGGAGTTGCTCATGGGATTAAAGAGGTGCAGGGACTGTCAGTCACCCCTCGACCTCCAGTAACAAAGGAGGTCATGCTGGTTATTTACTGATCTGTGGATTCTAAAAGTGTTGAGTCTGGCGATCCTCGGAGTTTACAACACCGAATTCCAGTGCATCTTCATCTTCAGTTCATTTACCTTTGCAGGATGGAGCATTCGACGAGAGTCTTTCCAGCGTTGTCTGAGCCTGGCTGGTTCTGCGCGCACTATCTATTATTTAACTTTGCAGGATGGAGCATTCGACGAGAGTCCTGCCAGTGTGGTCTGAGCTGCACTGGTTCGGCGCGCGCTATCTATCAGTTAACTTGCAGGATGGAGCATTCAACGAGAGTGTTGTCAGCGTATCATTTAACTTGCAGGATGGAGCAGAGTCTTGTCGGCGTGGTCTGAGCGTCACTGGTTCTGCGCGCGCTATTTATCCTTTTTCGTAAAGGGTATTACATTTACACTGGTCAAGGAAAAGCACCCTTGTGTGCTATTGATGGATGCGCTGAGCAAATATCTGCAATGTTCATGGTCCATCACTTATGAGAAGAGGAGGCGCCCTTCTTAACGCGCGTTGTTTACGAACTGGTTAAGAAGCATTGTGACTTCAACCAGATTGGAGGGCAACTATGGCAGTCACAGCTTCAGAAGTGGCACAGCGACAATGGCTGGTCAAAACGGTGATCGTATTACCCAGTCTCTTGGTAGATGGACTAGTAATGTATATCAAAGGTATATTAGGATGGCACCGTAGGTTCTGGCAAAGTTTGCGCGCCATCTGTCATGATCTTGGAAGGGATACATTAAAGGTATTGTCCACTTTGGTAGGTGTGGTCTTGGCTTACCGTTATTGGTGGAATGGTGCTTGGTGGCCTTGGAGTCAGATGCCTATGGTGACCCCGTCACAGGCCCTTCTCAAGCACCATTGTGCTTGGCTCTCGTTGGGAGGTGGGCTGTGGCGGGGTTGCCATGGTTACCTCTGATCAGGGGGTGGCATCCCCCCTGTGGCTTGGCACCAATCCTCCAATAACGTCAATTGGCGATCTATTTTTAATGTGGCTAAATGTAATTTAGGCAAGGTAAAAAAGGAGACAATGCTAGTCAGCGGTCACTCATGATAACATGTGGGGATTATCTCAGCGCTCATCAAAGTCTTGTCAGCGTGGTCTGAGCTTGACTTGCGCGCGCCAAAGTCTTGTCAGCGTGGTCTGAGCTTGACTTGCGCTCATCAAAGTCTTGTCAGCGTGGTCTGAGCTTGACTGGTTTTGCGCGCGCTGTTTAGTGACCCACCCACCCACTCCTGATGGAATGCAAGGTAAGTATATATTTCCACTGCTTTGACAGTGTGACTGGTGCCCGGAGGTGGGCTGTGGCGGGGTTGCCATGGTTACCTCTGATCAGGGGGTGGCATCCCCCCTGTGGCTTGGCACCAATCCTCCAATAACGTCAATTGGCGATCTATTTTTAGATATGATATATCTCTAGGATTTCTAGCACAGCTTGCCATTCGGAAAACCGCGTTGAATTAACGCTCATCCATATTAAAATATTTTAAGCCACTTGTTGCATGTTTGTATTCAGACTTCAAACTAAAGAAAATGTAGAGCTCAGCTTCGAAGACTAGTAACTATAGGCTGCCAGTTTAAATAGTAAAATAAAACGAAAACATAGACTTGCACATTTGCACATTTGAATGTTTCAAGAATCAAGTTTCTTCATGCCGTTCTTGAGCCAAGTAGAATTGTAAAAACAACGGAAAGTACTACAAATATCATGGTGAAAGATTATACCTAACCTTTATTTGAAATAGAGGACATCTAAATCCATTCTTGTCATGAAAAGGATCAATTTATGCGTGTTAAAGTTTAAGAAAGTCAACATCGTCTGCAGGTCAAAAAAATAATAACACGCGGAAAATAAATTTAACCACAACTGTCAGCTGAAGTTTGTTTACGATTTGAAAAACTTACGGAATAATTCCAGAAAAGGAATTAAGTGAATGGCTTCGTAACTGAACTACAATAAGTTGTCTGAAGTGATAAAACTTTATCGCAGAGCAATTAGACCAAGTCCAGGTTTCGGCTCAGTTTTTTAAAATTTGTTTTTTTGGTTACGATTTTGCCTTTTTTTACTCCCGTTACTATATATTCATACTTCCGGTGAGTTGTTTGCCGTGGGATGGAGTGAGTCCGTGAGGCATGTTTAAGTTCTTTGCTCCTTTTGCTTTTGGAGTTGGACAAAAAGTTGAACAGCTTTGCCTTTTGATCAAGGTGTTCTCGCACATTGTTGTTAGATTTCGAAAGAGACTGACTGACTTTGTAGTTTAAGAGCGATCAGATGTGAGATGTGGCTGACAACTGTCTTGGTCGTAAATATGTTCACCTATGGCTATGTGAAGTATGCACCACATTCAGCCTTCAATATGATCTTCCTCGGCCCACTCCCACGGTCCCACCTTTGCTAGCGCGGTATAGAGTCTCTGCGGAAGCCGAGAGGCCTTCGATTCAGTCTTCGATTTTGTGATTGCTGCAATAACACTACAAGCAGTATGAGTAAGCACTTTCGCACTTTGTCAGTAGCCCGAGTGAACGCCTGACCCATGCAGGCGTCTTATTAGCATGATAAAAAACAAGCCTTCCAAAGGCCTCAAATCAATTTTCATTTTTCAATGTCGGGAATTGAGCCAACAATACATTGATAAATCTGTTAGAAATAATAGGTCAGTGGTCTATACCATGAAGAAAGCACTCCAATTTTCATCTTGCTTGCTTACACTTACGCCATCATTTGGGAACACTTTTTTGCCGGGAACTCGCAGTTCAGGTAATTTGTTTACAAGTCAGTGGATATGACCAGTGAACTCTGTATAGACAGGGGGTAACGGCTGATTGGTCAATTTGAAAACGCAACAGCGCTTGCGCAGAAAGTAAACTGCTAACCTAAACTTATATTTGAGCCGTCAATTCGAAGTAAATAATGGCTGTTGAGAGAGATCGAAACTATGTTTTATGCGTTTAAAATATACAATTTTAAATACCTGTGTCAACAGTTCGATCCTTAGGTATCGGTCAGCAACCATTAATACACACATAAGCACACAGTCCGGGTATATACAGGTCAGTGATATAGACGGGGACGATAACTCCATAAGAGTTATGATTGGTGAAGTCAAAGATGGCGGCCAATGTCGTCATTCGTAGGTATAGTATAAAACACGCGTGTAAATTCGCGTGGAGTTATCGAAAGGTACTGAAGTGTTTAAAACTCTGTTGCAATGGCCCACCAAGAAATTACTGTTTTTTGGGAGGTAATCAAATCAACCAAATCAATCAAATTTTATTCACCAGCATAAAATATATACAAGTTATAAAGAAGAACACATACAACTGGCAAGGTAGCCCAAAAAAAGAAACCAACATGCTTATTAGTATTTGGGCTCCCTTATTACATAATTTAAAGTATTAATAACAGAATGTGATAGCGACAAGAAAGATTTTAGACAAGAAAACAGAATTTTGGGGAATATCAGAATCCCAATGTTTGTTAGAAAAAATGTTTAGTAAAAAGGACTGTTCAAGTAGAGTTAAGAAGATAATGCTTTAATTTAGATTGAAAGCAAGTAACAGTTGAAGCATTACGAATATCTTGGCTAAGTGCATTAAAAAACTTAAACTGATAATTAACTGAAACTTGTCTAGTTTTAGTTCTACAAAAGGGTAAATAATACAAATTAGAATTCTGTGCATTGTAGTTGTGAACCTGATTCGTACGGTAGTAATGAATCATCAAAGCTTCGAGGGAGCAGATTATTTTGGTATGAGTACACAAATTTTCCTAGGTGTAATAAATAAATTTTTTCAAATTTAAGAATCTGAAGCTCTTTGAAAATTGGATCCGTGTGTGCATCAAATGCTTCCTTGCTAACAATTCTAATTACAGGCTTCTGAAGTAAAACAATACGATTGAAATTTGTTGGGTATGTAGAGCCCCAGACAATAATACAATATTGAAGGTATGGATATATAGGAGAATAATGCAATGTATATAAGGAAGATTTTGGGAGGCAAAAACTTGATTTGTATACAATACCTATTGATTGCGGTGCCCGGAAAGTTGGCTTGCGGGCGCAGCTAACTTTCAAACGCTTTATATTCTGTGTGTGAGTTCGTTCGTTCGTTAGGAATCAATAGTGTATTTTTGACGCGACATTTTTAACGCGATATTTTGAACGCCACAGGGCACCGCTTTTTAGCACTGCGTCTGGTTTTGATATTTTTCTGGCAACATGTGGAATATGAGGTTTCCAAGATATGTGTTCATCTAAAATTACACCAAGAAAAACAAACTCCTTGACCATATCTATTTTGTGGCCATTTAGCATTGCTATGCCTTTTCTGTCTTGGTTTAAAAACCATATAATTATATAGTTAGATTTCTTTTTATTTATTGAAAGCATATTGGCCTTAAACCACTCAGATAACTTATCCATTTCATTATTAATTATTTTCATTAAACATTTTTTTTTGAGCTCCGTCTCGCTGTTGATTGATTATATTGATTGCATAGTGTTTAAGTCACCGAATAAGTCACCCAATTTATGGCTATACACGTTAGTAATACCCTAGAACAGGATTAAAATGCCTCCCAAAAAGAAGAACCCAAAGACCAGCGGTTCTTTAATTTGGGGGGAATTTTACAGTTTCCAATACCCGGTAATTCAGCGATTCCTATGCCATCAAGCAAGATAATTTTGATAACCAAACCCAGACAAATAATTACCCTAATCCTAATCAATTAATAACCGTGTTTACGGCTTATCTTGTACACTAACCGAGTCACTAGCGAGTTTACTGCCTTGCTTTATGCACTAACCTGACACAGTGATGTGACCTGGGTACGGTAAAATGTAAACTACCCAATTTGGGTACAAGAAGTAAATTTTTATATCACGCCGGAAGCCCATATCACTCCTTCTTTGTTGTCCAAAATTTTCAGAGCTAAATAGTTATCTACTGGCTTCCTGGAGCAATTTAAAAAGGCAACATCAAAATTTGAACTTGTCCAAATTATGCAAATTATGTATGCTACCTACAGATTTGGAAAAATACAGGGTGTCCCAAACGAATGCCGCCCATCCCGTTTTTGACCACAGCTTTGTTTGAGTGCGGAATACAAGTTTGAATACATATGCATGTGAAAACTGACCACAGGGGATTAAAGTTTGATTGCAAATGAAGCAATGCGGCATCTAATCATGTGGGTTCCTTGGGGTAATAACATTGCTCATGAGAGTTCCATGCACATGTTTGCCATGTAGGCAGAAGTGCACTTCACTTCATCCGTCTTAACATGATTAATTCTTTGAACGTTTTCATGATGATAAAGTAATATAAATAAGTTTTGTGGAAACACCACGTAAAATATTTCTTTGCTAAGCTTTCGGCCTGTTGACTCAGGCCTTCATCAGAGCAATAATAACAAACTGTTGGCTCACGTCATTTATAAATTAAGCAACTGATCAATTAAATCACGTAAGAATACAATGGCGTATCACGTTAATTTTATTAATTAGAAAACAAAATCAAGAATGTTCTCCGAATAGGGCACGCCACGTGCTATTTAATGGCTGTCCCTCCTGAGAAATAGTGTGATGTTTTGCGATCTCAATGGATTCTCTTGTTCTTCGTGTGAAGTATTGCTTGTCGCTGGCTAAGAGTGATGACTCTTCCCACTTAACACGATGGTCATACTTCCAAGCGTGTTTGGCAACAGTAGACTTTTCTTGTTGCACTTTTATGCAACATGTCTTGTGTTCCTTCAGGCGAGTTGAGAGATTCCTTCCCGTTTCTCCGATGTATACCAAGCCACACTCACAAGGAATGCGATACACTCCAGGCTTAGATAAGCTATCCACTTCATCTTTATGTGTGAAAAGTACCTTGAACAATTTGTGTTGACTACTGTGAAATACCTTCATACCAGCTCGATTTAGAATCCTCTCAATCTTGTGAGATGCTGGTCCGATATACGGAAGAGAAACTGAAGGTGGTTCTTGCTGGGGCTGTGTATTCGTCTCTGGATGTACCGAAGGTGTCATAGAAGCTTGAATCATCTTCTCAGGAAAACCGTTGTTAGTTAAAACTAACTTAAGGTGATCTAATTCTTCCTGAAGATGTTCTTCGTCACAAATTGTTCGCGCTCGATGAACGACAGTTTTGCACACAGATGATTTAATACTTGGATGATGGAATGAAGTGTAGTTAAGGTATCTGTCAGTGTGTGCTGGTTTTCGATACACAGTATGACTTAAAGTCCCATCTGATTTAACGGAAAGCCAAACGTCCAAGAATGGGATAGATTTGTCTTGATTTTGTAATTCCATAGTGAATTTGATTGGATGGTTGGACAACAATTCACTCCCAAGATGGTTGGACAACAATTCACTCCCAAGGAAAGAGCATTCATGGTACTTTCCTATCATGAAACAAGAAGCCCAACAAGGACAAGGGAAGCCTTTAGGAGAAGATTTCCAAATCTTGACCGTGCGTGCATACATAATTTGGACAAGTCCAAATTTTGGTAAGAAATGTTATTGCCCAGCATACTGCTTTAAACAAAACCATAACACAAAATAATTTTGAAAAAATTTTACTAACGTTTCGTTACTACACGTAACATCATCAGAGTGATAAATATACATACATGAAGGTGACTTAAATAGCTTAACTAGTTACATAAATAGAAAGTGATAAGGTGACAGACAAGGTGACAGAAAAGGTGATGTAAGACAAATGAATTGTCAAACTGGGGAAGAGACACCACAGCGTAAAGAAAAAAAAATAAATCAAAAAAAAAAAATCTAAAAGAGTGCTAAGGGAAATGATCTAATGTTAGCGTTAAGAGAGGGTTTAAACTTAGAAATTAACAAGCTTTCTCGAAGAAGAACATCTAATTGGTTAGAACCTGACGATACAATTGAGAAGTCATCGAAAGAAACATCGTGTCCAGTTTTTATCTTGTGTGTCAGAATGCTGGACATGGCACTGAAGTGCTTTTCCGGTATAGGCCGAAATACCCATATGTTCCGATACCCTAGTGTGTAGAAGTCGGCATGTTTCGCCAACATACGATACCTGGCAGCATCGGCACGTAAATTTGTAAACGACACGGGAACGACACGGGATCGAAGTCCAAATTTTGATGTTGCCTCTTTAAATGACTACAGGAAGCGAGTAGATAACTACTTCAGACAACAAAGAAGGAGGGATGCGCTTTCGGCGTGATATAAAAATTTACTTCTTGTACCATAATTAAAGAAGGTGCACCTCATAAATGGATGGGGGGTATTTTTTGGGGGGACACCCTGTATATATATATATATATATATATATATATATATATATATATATATATATCACGTAGTAATATTGGGCATTTCACTCGATTACATAGCATGTTCTAGGGATTTTTGGTGAAGGAAAATTCGAGTGTAGAATATATACATTTTAAGACCAAACCGGGACCAGTGGAACATGCTATGTAATCGAGTGAAATGCCCAATATTACTACTAATAAACCCAATTCTGTCCTGGCATTACCACCTTAATATATACAGAACTCGCGATCAAGCTCTCGGCAACAGCCTCCGTGGCTCAGTGGTCAGAGCATTGCACTAGAATCACAAGGTCGTAGGTTCAATTCCTGCCGGAAGGCCTGTGTAATTGCATTTTTCGCAACTGGTCCCGGTTTGGTCTTAAAATGTATATATTCTACACTCGAATTTTCCTTCACCAAAAATCCCTAGAACATGTATATACTGTATCACGATTGAGTCGGTTTTCTTTGATGTACCGCGGTGTATATACAGGTTATATCCCGTGCATATATAATTGGATAAAACTTGTCGACAAAACTCGAAAAATCTTGATTGAAACTCTTCGAAATTGACGAAACCTTGTTCGAAAACCTCCTCAATTGTGATATAAGTCGGTTATATACCTCGAACTTGGGATATAAGTCATATACTGCCATTTGCAGTTGAGCTTGCAGCTTACGTTAATTAAGACGTTGTTTCATCGTTTGAAACTCTGCGTTCATTTGGACCGCAACGTAGTGTTTCCAAGGGCACAACGTGACGTTGCTACGGAGCTTTGACAGGGTTTCAATTAGTGATTAATTTGTTATAACCGTCGCCGTTGCTCTTTCTCTACCGTTTTCCGATATCTTATCAATAATGCTTCTCCTTAGGTCATGATAGAGCTTTCTCAACATTATATGTCCGTCCGGCCTTGCTAAATCGTTTACTAGACATTTTTTTTATAATATCTACTCGCCACGATCGCGGATAACAAATTAATCACTAATTGAAACCCTGTCAAAGCCCCGTAGCAACGTCACGTTGTGTCCTTGGAAACAATGCGTTGCGGTCTAATGAACGCAGAGTTTCAAACGATGAAACAACGTCTTAATTTAGCAAGCTGCAAGCTCAATTGCAAGTGGCGGTATTGACCTTCGGTCCCTCGGGTCAATATATGACTTATATCCCGCGTTCTCGGTATATAACCTATACATACATACATACATACATACATACATACATACATACATACATACATACATACATACATACATACATACATACATACATACATACATACATACATACATACATACATACATACATACATACATACATACATACATACATACATACATACATACATACATACATACATACATACATACATACATACATACATACATACATACATACATACATACATACATACATACATACATACATACATACATACATACATACATACATACATACATACATATATATATATATATTTATTTATTTATTTATTTATTTATTTATTTATTTAACAATTAGATTATGAGCTCGAAATTTCTATGAGTGAATAGTTGACGAGAGCGGAGCTCGAGTCAACTATCATCACATAGAAATTGAGAGCGAATAATCTAATTGTTTTAGTAGAAACTAACTTGTGTACCTTAGGTCTTCCAAATTATTTCAAAAAACAAAGCATAACCATTGTTTCTGTGCGAAAACCAAGGCAAAACAATCTTTCACTCCTCGTGTCCTCCATGTTGTTTTACTGTATGGCCGCGCGAGTACTGGTACTCAATTTGCTACTCGCTATCTATTGAGGAATAGATATCGAGTAGAGTAGCCAATCAGATTGCAGCAATAGAATACTAGTAAGTTTCTACGAAATATATATATATATATATATATATATATATATATATATATATATATATATATATATCGAAATATAGTAAGGTTAGATATACTGCCGAAACAGAGAGAACGTAGGAGTCTAACGTTTCGAGCGAACCGTTAGACTCCTACGTTCTCTGTTTCGGCAGTATATCTAACCTTACTATATTTCGATTGTTGTTTCTACACGCTACTTTTATTACTATATATATATATAGGTCTGTGAACATGACAGGTATCTAACATGAAGTAGCCATCATTAAATTCATTCCTAGGGCCTTGCGGGGTTTTGCGCCAAAAGTAGCCAAATATAGACCACTTTCATAATGGCCACCACTTTAAATATTCTTTTATGTGCATCTAAATGAGCCTTTCTAGTTTCTAGCGTCGTTATGAAGCAAATATTCTTTTAAATTGCAGACACACAAATGAGACCAGAAAGGCTTATTAAAATACACATAGAAGAATATTCAAAGATGCCGCTTCGGTATACCCTTAATTCTCTGAATAGCGTGAAATAAATCTAACTTAAACAATAATCGAGCACCAAAAACTTCTTGGATTTTTCCTCTCCAGGCACAGCAGTTAGCTATTATGTAAGTGCTCTATGGCTTTTTAAATCTCATATTTTATGCCTTAAACCTCAATAAAAATGGTTGAGTGAGAAGAGAAGTCGGGTATTCCATCTCGGAAATTCTCAAACTTGGTCTATACATAGCGAAAGGATTCTGAAATACACCACACAAGTTTCAACTATTTGTATTGAAGTTTAAGGCATAAAATATGAGATTTAAAAAGTCATTTGGCTGCTTTTGTGTCTGGATTTTCTGTTGCCGCTCAAAGCCCGTAAGGCTGAGAATGAATTTAATAATGGATACTTCATGTTAGATCCACTTTTACCTGTCATATCACAGTCTGGGCTACTTGGCTACTTGTGTGAAGCACCATGTATTTAATTTTCTATACTGAGCTTTCGTCCGGTGAGCAGAGCTAATGAAAGTCTTGAGCTCACAGGATGAAAGCTCAGCATAGAAAATTAGATACATGGTGCTTACCTCGAAATAAAATTTGTTAATTACGTGCGAAACAAAAAGACGATGTCTTTTAAATTATTGATAACTGCATACTATTTTCTGTATGTCTTATCAGCTTTTAGTGAGTTTAGTAGTAATTGTCTTTGTTTTAAATATTTATACAGCTTCGGACTATTCGTAATTCGGTTACAATAGTTTTTATAAAATAACAGGTATGCTACGCACGCTCTGATTGGACGAGAACCATTTTCACTCAGAGTACAGAGACACGTTTGACGTCATTTTCATTTTATATTGCACAACGCATGCTCTGTTTGGTTTAATCTCACGTAATCACTGGCGTATTTATTTGATTACGCCATCATTCGTCAGCTGAGTCTCGGTCACTTTGGTGGCTTCTCCTTGTTTTTTTACCTCGTAAAACGGTTAGTTATTTTATAAAACAAATAGAAAATCGCTTTTGTGACTCTGTACTGTGATACAAACACGAATGACGCAATTTCAACCGGAAAAAATGTGTGAAAACTCTCGGCTTCGCCTCGTGTTTCCACTAGGCATTTTTTCCGGTTGAAATCACGTCATTCGTGTTTGTATCACAGTACAGAGACACGCAAGCGATTTTCTTTTTGTTAAATTGATGTCACATAATCTGTGAAGGTACGCTACAAACCGCGTTTGTGACGCTTTTGACTTTTGTATATTAGTCACTGTTGTTAGTTTGGGAGTGTTTGGAATTTCTACTTCCCAGTTCCAACTACACCAATCGGTTGAGTATTATTATTAATTGAAGATGCTGCTTGGTTGCGAGGTTCTCGCGCAGCAGAACTGTATGTACTATTCGATAGAAGACCCTCGTAACAGAATTAATAATTTATTTTTTTGAGCCGAACTTAGTACATAAATTATTTAAAAAGACTCATTCATAATTCATGAGGAAAACAGTACCATGCATGTCGGTGGCTTTACACCTGATAAAACTTATTGACGTTAGAAAGAATACAATTTTATATATAACGAATACTAATGAACATAGAATTTTATATAAATTTTCGTCCTAATTAGCAATGAATGAACTAAAGCAGAAGCAACCAATAACGGAATGTTTTTTAAGTTGTCCAGCACGTGTTTTTTAAACTTGGTAAAACACTGTTTGTGTATTATAAACATTACTTATTATATGGCACGGATTACTACCGGTAAAACCACGCGTTGTGATTGGTTGGTGACGTGTCGAGATTTCTCCGTAATACCCGCAAGCATTATGAAAATTGTTAATGCCCTACGAATACCTACGAATGAAAACAGACAAAAAATCCTAAAAAGAAACTTTTGTTGCTGAAAAACGACGAAAATAGATGAAATAAACGACGATGAACGTTATAAAAGTAAATTCTAGTATTCAGATGAGAAAGAAACAGCAGAACTAGTTCGGTGTTTTGACGAAGTTAAAAAAAGCGAAGACCAAGAAATACAAGATTGCTTTTGAAATAAAAAGTGCTATATAATAAACTGCTTAATAACCTCGGCCGTTCGGTCTTTACTGTAAAATATTTAACCTCGGCCTCGCTTGGTCAATACAGTAAGACCTCGGTTTAATATTTTCCCGTGAAGACCTCACTCTCGGTTATTAAGTAGTTAATAATTAACACTTATTTACTGGCACCGAGGGAAACAGTGTGTTTTGTGGCCCCGAGACCGCCGTTGTTTCCTAAGGCGAAGAGGGCAACAACGAGCGGTCAAGGGACCCACAAAACATACTGTTTGGCCGAGGTGCCAGTAAATAAGTGTTTTGTTATATATCAAGTGTTAAATGACAACAAAAATGTTAAGCAAAACTTTCAGACATTGTTTTGAATGAAGGAAAACGAAAAAAACAAAGACAAACTGAACCTGTCCATCTACTTCCGGTCTTGATATTTTCCCTAGGGAAAATAAATGTAATGTTACCCGCTGCCATGGGTTACGCGGGAAACATCACGATTTTCGGACCGCCACGCGAAGACCACTCGACCAATCAAAAAGCTAGAAAAACGGACTTTGACACTTGATATATAACAATGCATTTTGTCGCTAATTTGTGCAAAAAGGCTTGCAAAAAGCACCACCAGTGAGAGGAACGGCTGGAACAAAGCCATCTGAACCAACAGGCAGGATTTTCTTGGCTCATAAAAATTTTGACGTTGGAACCGGTTTTACGTTGCTTTTCACTTCTAACTTTATATTACTGCTTTCTTTCTTACAGTTGAAAAAATTCCTTTTGATATGTACCCTAAAGTCAATACCAAAGTGATTGACGAAGATGAAACTTACTCGTACAGATGTGAATATGGTAAGGCCAACACGCCAATAAAATGGGTGAGACGTCGATTTTTGAATGGTAGCGAGATATCAGACGTTATTCCAAGGAACAAGATTGTTGTTCAAAATCTACCTAAAACGAGTATAGAGACTTATACGATGGAGAAAGTTACTGAAGCTGATTCTGGAACATATCGCTGTGAAGTAATTGAAGGAGGAAAGCAGCACGTTACAAGACCACCATATGTTTTGCAAGTGATAAGTAAGCATAGTCGTATGTACATATAAAACCGTGTTAGCTATTTAAGAAATGGTTCATTGTTTGGCGTGCTCCATCGAGTTAAGTGTGTGTGGTGAATTTATCTAAATCTACTATTCCATGTATTGCACTGAAGGTTTCACAGGTTGATGGTATGCTATACCTAAATACATGTTCCACTTTTGTTGTTATGTGAACAAATTCTGACGTTCTTATGAAGTCATGAATGGCAACAAATTTGCGTTTTAAGAATTTCATATATTTTTTTTGAAATGCAAGGTTACTAGGTGCATGTTAAGAAATTGTAGGTTTTCCTTTACCCAATGTTTCTTCACGATTGTTTGTACCCGTAAAGCGAGGAGATTTTTAGGAAGAAAAATTTAAAGAAATTCCATAGTTAGAATTGAGTTTTGAACTGAATAAAAAATATATAGTTAAGATTTAAATAGTGGGAAAATGCCAAAATATGAAGATCTTATTTTAATTTTGTAACCACTAAAGCAAAAAATCCAATTGAAATACGTTTTCTTACAACGTGAAAAATGAGATTTTTCCAAGACAAATTACGTAAATATATAACCACTGATTTATTTTGTGGATTGCTAACTCCCTATCCGCTTACAATTTTCAAATCTATTTTTATTCAATTTTCATTAATGATTGCATCCTAGTCACAAAATAATTCACATTTTCTATATTCAAAACGCGATAAAATAGAAAGTATCGAACTTTTAAAAAGTCGGATTACAATATCTATATTTACTATCTTTTCTTTGTTTATTTCTATCACTTGAATTTATTTAGTAAAAAGAAAGTTTCTTAGTCATTTCTGATATGAATATAATAAATTTCTTTTTTTGTTTTTTTTAGAAAAAAAAGCGCCATATTTTTTACATGTTAGTCTCGTTTTTAATATCAACGACGGAGAGGAGTTTATCGTTGACCTAGATGTCGAGGGTACACCATTTCCAAACATAACTTGTTTTAAAGAAGAAAAAGAAGTCATCTCGTGCTCTAGTACCGTAATAAAAAAACAAAGACATTATGAAACTGCTTGCCAAAATGGCGATTATGAATTAACTGGGAATCCGTCATTGATAATAGAACAAGTTACTTTTTCAGAACATCATGGATATTATACTTGCTTTGCAACCAGTATTATGGGTTCTGCCAATATCAGCTTCAATTTGAATATTACAGGTAAGACACATACATAGAGTGTTTATTGTTATTTTATTTCAAAAGTCCTGAGAAACATATTTTTCAAGTTTCCGTTTCCTTGTTTCGTTGATGAGATATTTAGGGTTGTTTGACATGCGACCTAAAATTTTAAATATATAAATTAAAATACACAATTAAACCCGATCAAAATGTCATTGTTCCGTAGCATGCAAGAATTTATTTCGCCTCTATAGATGTCAATCAGAAAGATGGCGTGACCAAGTGAAGATGCCACACTCGTTAGCGTCTCACACTCACCTGTCTTCGTTTAAGTTGAGGGAGAGGGGGAGGGGGAGGGGGAGGGGAGGGGGAGGGGGAGAGAGAAGGGGGAGAGAGAGGGGAGAGAGAGGGGGAGAGAGAGAGAGTGAGGAGAGGGGGAGAGAGAGGGGGAGAGAGCTAGGGGGAGAGAGAGGGGGGGGGGGGGGGGAGGGAGAGAGAGGGAGAGAGACGGGGGAAAGAGAGAGAGAGTAGATTCATATATAACAGTGAGTTCAACAGAATAAGGTGGCGGTGGTTGGAAACTGCAAAAATAGATATTATTACATTACCTTATGGAGATACGAATTTTATCGCTCACTTGTGAGATATTACCAACACGAAAAGATAAAATTCGTATGTGCAAGCGGTTAATTGTAATGTTCTGTTTATTTCATAAATATAACGATCGAAAATTATGGTTAATTTTTACTGCACTCAGATATTGTTGAACTGATATCTTTACGTGTAAAAATATCGTATTTTTTACATGTGTTTAAATTTTTCTCATTGGCCAAAATTTCCGTTTAACACTATAGAGTTTATGAATTACTACTTACTGACCGAGCGTGAGGTCTGTACTAGTGAAATATCGGACCGACGTTTTCAGTACGGACCGAGCGAGCGTAGCGAGCCAAGGTCCGTGCAGGAAACGGAGGTACGATATTTCATTAGTACAAACCGAGGAAGCGAGGTCAATAAGTAGTTTATTATATGACTACAAGTGTTGTAAACGTTCTGTGAAAACTTGACAAAGTGTTAGGCTCGTATTCGCCACCATCTACTAAACCAAAATGGCGTATGTTTCTCCCATTTAAAGTACTTTCCGTTTGGCTAGAATCCTGAACTTACTACCCCAAATAGCATTTTTCAATTGTTTTTGTTTGACATATCGCTCAAGGTTGTACGTTACGTAGTTGGATAAAACGTGTACATGGAAACATTTAAAGGTTTGCTAAAAAAAACCTTCGAACCTCGAATAAACAAAATGACTACCAGAGTTTATTAAATCTAAGTTTTGCTTCGACTCTTCTTTTTTCAACGACCGTTATATAATTATTTCCGACTGGAAATTTTGCTTTAAACACGAGGGTGGGGGAATACACGTTAAAGCGGGCGAGGGGTTGTTGCATTTATGTATTTCTAGTATATTCCATAAATTAATACATTAATATATTCCATAAATTAACACAGTAGTTATTTTTTATGTTTAGCTCCTCCCCATATTAGCACAAGGTATAGTGACCTTTTTTACCAAAAGGAAAACGAAGAAGGGAAAATTAATTGCACAGTAAAAGATGCTAATCCGAAGCCTGAGATAGTTTGGTTTCAGCAAGATATGGAAAACGTCAAAGATAAACCTAAACTGGATAGCTGGACTCCATCAGCTTTTGACTCCAACTTTACTGTAGTTGGTAATGGAGAGTATAAAAGTATTTTGACCGTGCTATGGAGTCAAAAACAAACATTTTTTAGGTGTAATGCAACAAACACTGCTGGGACTGACTTTGCAATTTACAAATTTATCCGTTACGGTAAGTTTTAACTTCACTGTTTATATAAAGGTCGTTTCCCATTACGTACGCTTTGCCCGCGTGGGCGGAGCGGGCTCTGAAGGTTGGAAATTTTTAACTTCCAAACCGAACTGAACAATGGACGCTCCGCCCGCGTGGGCAAAGCGGGCGTGATGGAAAACAGCCTTTAACGACGACGACGACGGCAACAACAGCGACCAGTTACGAGTTCATCGTAAAAATAGTTATATTTTTATAAAATAGCCCTTTAATTTTTTTTATAACTGAATTCCAATAACGATTTTCAAACAAGTTTTCTATACTGCTTCACTGCAACTAATATATAGTCAGTCCTTTGAGTATATTAAGGGTGACTAGCTAAGATCTGTTTACTGATGGTGGGAAAAGAATATTAAATGATTTTACATGCAGTTTTCCATAATTCAATTTGTTTCAAACGTTTCACTCTGATTATAGAGCTCAACGTGCGCAAATATTTTGCTCCTAAAAATCTCGACGGTTCGCCATCTTTTCCTATATATCTAAAACGCTACTGCATGCCACAGTGTGCATGCTCAGCACTCTTCTTTTTTACTAAAAGAAAGTCCTTTTGTCGACAATATGTTGGATCAAGAATATAGATGATGGGATTCTGATTCTGTAAACACGGCAAAGTTAAAACTCTATAAAAATTCACTGTATGAATATTGGAGGGTGTGTGTGGGGTGTGGGGTGTGGGGTGTGGGGCGAATTTCCTGAGGGATTTCCTAGGAAATTCGCTACCCTGGAGGATAGTAACATGGAGGGCGGGGTCCTGACATTGCCACTGTCACTGACCGTTTTCATGATTTCTTACACTGCTAAAGTCGGCGAAAAATTTCGGCTGACTCGAGCGGGATTTGAACTCGCACCTTCGGGATTCCGGTCCGCCGCTCTTTTGTTCTATCGAGCCGCACAGGGATGGGAGGCGAGTTTTATGCAACTTAAGTGCACGAGATATTCTTGCGACAACTTAACGCTTTAATAATCCCGAAGGTGCGAGTTCAAATCCCGCTCGAGTCAGCCGAAATTTTTCGGTTGACTTTAGCAGTGTAAGAAATCATGAAAAATTTTCTCATGCTTCTCTGAGGATGGTTCTGTAATACAGTAGTAATATGGTAGTATGGTAGTATGGTAGTATGGTAGTATGGTAGTATGATAGTACGACGACCTCGTAGGTTTTCGTGCATAATTGCCGCAGTTGTTTATCATCCGCCCGCATCGGTCATACAATCGATCTCTAATCACCTTTTTCAAAGCCTGTCAGCAGCAGAATCCATGTTTCCTAACTGTGGGATAATTGTTGCAGGGGATTTCAACCGCCTTAACACCAGCAGCCTGCAAAGACATTTCAAGTTAAAGCAGCTCGTGAAGTCTGCTACTAGAGGTCAAGCAATACTCGATTTGATTCTTACAAACATGAGTCAATATTTTTCGTCGCCGGAAATCTCTCCCCCTTTCGGACTATCTGACCATAATACGGTTCTCTTAAAACCAGAAGCTAGAGTAACAGGACAGTCAACCAGGAAACTCATTACTGTCCGTGACATGAGAGATAGTCGTAAGATGTCACTGGGCCGCTATCTTGGTAACGTTGATTGGTCAATCATGAACTCCTGCAGTGACTGTGATGGGAAACTAGCAGTCTTTGAGGAATTGGTGAAGATTGGCTTCAATCATATTATGCCTGAAAAAACGATGAAAGTGTACCCTAAGGATGCTCCCTGGATAAGTACCAAAATAAAAAAATTGATACGCTTACGTCAGCGTGCCTTTCATTTCAACAAGGAAGGGACTCTTTACAAGTTCTGCAGAAACGCTGTAAATAAAGAGGGGAAACTCTGCAGGGCGAAGTACTACGTCTCAAAAGTTCGTAACCTGAAAGAAGTCAATCCCCGTCAATGGTGGAAAGAAGTAAAAAAGTTAAGTGGATCTGGCAGGAACAACGACAACGACTTGTTGAACATCCTTAACGTCCCAGAATACGAAAGTTTTTCACGACTGGAAGTAGCAAATGCTCTTAACACAGCCCTTCTGGAACCTTTACAAGCCTATGAACCACTCGACTCCGGTGCAGCCTATTTAACTGTAGAAGAAGATGCTGATGTTTTTGAGGTTTCCACTCATCGCGTGTATAACACCCTGTTGCCCTTAATAAGTATAAAGCCTCAGGCCCGGACGAGATTCCCAACTGGCTCTATAAAGAATATGCCGATCTTGTAGCAGAACCCGTTACCGACATACTGAACGCCTCTTTCAGGGATCAGAAGTTGCCCTCCAGTTGGAAACTTGCGAACATATCCCCACTTCCCAAAGTCAAACAGGTCACTGACCCAAAGAAGGAACTTCGTCCAATGTCACTTACCTCATCCCTTTCCAAAGTTGCAGAAGACTTTGTGGTAGCAGACTATGTGAAACCAGCTGTAACAAAGTCGATCGACCCTAATCAGTATGGGACAATTTCCGGTTCTTCCACTGTCTTTGGCTCTAATAAGCATGTTTCATAAATGGTTAGGGGAAACTGACGGCACAGGTTCATCAGAACGGATTCTATTATTTGACTACCGTAAAGCTTTTGATCTGATAGATCATACTACACTCGTTATGAAATTGAAACAGATGGACCTTCCGTATAGCATCATTAACTGGATCATAAGTTTTGTCACTAATAGATCACAGAGGGTTAAATTAGGAAAGGACTGTTTTTGGGAGTGAGGAGTTGTTCCATCGGGGGTGCCCCAAGGAACTAAGTTGGGGCCTTCGTTGTTCTTGGTTATGATCAACGATCTCAATATCGCAGATCCATTTAGCATGTGGAAATATGTCGATGACACCACTGTGTCTGAGACCATCGTTAAGGGAGAGTAGAGTAAAGCACAACAAGCAGCTGACCAGGTTCATGAGTGGTCAAGAAATAACTTGTTCCAACTTAACTGCGACAAAACAAAGGATCTCGTCATCAGTTTCAACCGTTCTTTGCAACATCAATCATTTCCAACTGTTTACATAGAAGGGAAACCCATTCGTACTGTGACTAGCGTCAAACTACTAGGAGTTACTATTAACTCTAGTCTAACATGGAATGACCACATCGAAGACCTTATTAAAAGAGCATATAGGAAGCTTTACTTCCTTGTACAGCTTAAGCGCACTCGTGTTCCACATAAAGATCTTGTAACCTTCTATTGTACATGCATTAGATCAAGTATTGATTATGCTTCTCCAGTCTTTCATTATGCACTCCCCAAATATCTACAAGCAGATCTAGAAAGAGTTAAAAAAAGAGCATTATCTTGCATTTGTCCAGGGACTCCCTATCAAGACGCGCTAGCTTTGGCAGGTATTGATTCCATTCATGATCATCACGAAATTCTAACCAAGAAACTGTTTAAGTCAGTTTGTGAGAACTCAAATAATAAGCTGAACGACCTACTTCCAAAGAAAAGCACAAATAACATATATGACTTAAGGACTGCGGGCTCGTCAAAATACGGCACAACTCGTAAATATATATATATATATATATGTTATTTACCGGCTGGGAGGTCCGTATAGAGAAATATTTCCCGAGGTCTCCAAAACTGCCCGAAGCCGCAGGCCGAGGGTCGTTTTTGTGACCGAGGGAAATATTTCTCTATACGGACCGACCAAAACGGTTTTTTTATTCATCGTACGATTTATAATTTACATAATTAGGTAAATTAACATAATTGAATTGCGTAATCGAGATGACATTCACGTGATATTCAAAAGTCCAAAGTTTATCGTTCGACAGCAAACAACTGCCGACATGCAGTCTGACAGGGAAGCTTGGAACCTTTTTGGGATAAAAAAAACAGTCAAAACTTGAAGAGTCAAAACTTGAAGATCTAGTGTTTTTAAAGTTTAGTTGATGAAGATTCTTCGTCGTTCTTCTTCGTCACTTGCTCGTTTTTGGCTGTTCGCTTGGAAAATCGCTTTCAATACTCCGGCTGACTGCATGGAAATTGAAAGTGGGTCGTTCGAGTTTGAAGACGAAAATGCTTGTAGTAAGCCATTTGAAACTTCTTTCAAAGACATGGCACGATGAGGTTGGCACGTGGAAAATATTTGACTAAAGACTTGTAGCAGTTTTGTTGAGTATAGTTGGACAACAGGAGAATGACAGCTTAGTATCAAAAGGTTTCAGCTTTTCTGTCTTTCTCGTGGTATGTTTGTTTTATATATACTTCTATAAAGATTCATTTAGTGATTCAAAATACTGTGTTCACAAGTTTATGTATGTTTTGCCTACTGTTTTAAACTGCTTTCATATGTCGTTTAGCAATAATACTTTAAAACTTTATAAATGTCGCTCGCTGAAATTTTGCTTTTTCACAGTTTTCTCGCTTTCTTTCAAAATTCGCTGTTTTCACATGAAGTTGTCAAAGCCATTTGGATAATAAAACTCATTTGCATCCCCATAGCTGTCTGTTGAGTATATTTTTTCTGTGGCAAGCGAAATAGTTATGAAAATCGATCAATTTTGCGGCCTATAAAACACATTAAAAAAATTATCTCGAGTGGTCCGTACGGGCTCATACGGACCGCTCGTTGACCAATCAGAAAGCAGGATTTGGTAAGATACGGACCGGAAAAAAAATAAACAGCGATACCACACCAAAACATCTAATAAGATATAAATAGTAATATAGTAATAGTAATAATTATAATAAATTCCCAAATTTTTCAACATTTAAAATTATAATAAAATTAGCGTAAAAACCTTGGAAATTTACGACCTCACGACAAAAACAACATGCAAGGCAGAGGATTAGATACAGTAAAAGACCAATCAAAATTTCCGATATTTATGAAATTTTTATTCAACTCTCAACCAATGGCTTGGTCCCTGGTCTGTGACCAACCTTTCCACAAGTTACAACAAAATTGGTTCAATTGGTTTTTAAAAATACAGCATCCTTTTTACAGACAGACAGACAGACAGACAGACAGGGGTAAAAACATGTTCATCTGTCGGAGATAAAAGAATTAATTGGAAAGGATGTCTGGTCTTAAGTTTACACTTAAGTTTTCAGACAAAGTTTTTATGGACTTTCATCTTATCATGTTTCTGAACGACTTACTAGTTATTATCTTTATTTATCGTGCTCCTTGTATTATTAGTATATCGGCACAAAAATATCGGTAAATTCCTATACCACTAACTTAAAGTTATTATGACCAAATATTAAACCGTAGTCATAAATTGAAGTATAAACACAATAAGACAACGAAGGCTATTGTACATAAAATAAATGGAAATTGTACATAAAATATATATTAAATTTGTTGGGAATGACAGTGGTGAAAACCGGGAATTTGTTAACAACGGAAATGTATAGAAGCCAACGGACACGGGTTTGCTTTTACATTACCAAAGTCATGTGGACAAGCGTTATAAAGATGGTCTGGTGAAAACGATGGTTGATCGTGCGGCTAAGCTATCCTCTACCAAGTTGGCTTTCATCAAGGAATGTGGTAAACTTAAGGCGATATTTCGCAAGTTAAAGTATCCTGAACGTCGAATGGAAACCATCATCAATGTTTGCATAAATGATTACCCCTGTGGTCAACATTTAAGAACTGAAGGTCGCCATGAATTAGAAAAGCAGACATTTAGGCCCCGTTTACACTATTACGGTACGGTCAGTCTTCCGTTGAAAAATCACTACGTTCCTTTGTTGTGTTTACACTATTCCGGAGTGGTTTTCCGTAGCGTAGTCACTACGCTAGCACTACGGCTGCAAGTGACTACGCTATGATAAATTTACCGTAACGTCATAGTGTAAACAGACGATTTTTTTGCAACGGAACGCTCACCCCAATCTGGACCACCGTCGTACCGTAATAGTGTAAATGCGGCCTTAGAATACCATTTCCTTACAAAGATCAGACATCGGCGGATGCACTTAGAAGGCAACTCCTTCAATTAGGTACCAAGATACAGCAGCGCATACAACCAGTCTTCACGAGTAGAAAGATCGAAGCGCCCTTGGAATTCGTGAAAACAAGCCTGCGATTGTGAATCAACAGTGTGTGATTTACCGTTTTGAATGTGGTCTGTGTGATGCAGACTATGTTGGGTACACCACCCGACACCTTTACCAACGCATTGTAGCTTATAAATATTTAAAATTTTTAATCTTTGAACTATATTGACTTGATAATGGCGTAAGAAACGTAGAAACGTCGCCGACACTTATTTTTAATAAAGATGTTTTTACCGTTTAACTTTCTTCTTAAATGTCTCAAGAAACCGTTACTTATTAAATTTGTGGCTGTTTAATATATGAATATAAAAAGTATATTTTTAATTTCTAGGTAAAGGCAAAGAACCCGTTGTTGTAACGCCTGCAGGAAACCAAGTAATAAACGAAGAAGGAACTTTCATAGCGAAGTGCAGAATTATAATAACCATCCCAAGCGAGTTCGTCTTTCTTAAAGTAGACTCTCAAAAAGTGATTAAAAATGATTTGAGGACGAAAATCACTTTCGATCAAGACAAGACATTCCGCTACATGACGATGACAATCACTAACCTAAAACTTAACGACACTGGTGTTTTCCGATGTACTGAGCGAACAAGATTGACGAACGAAAAGGCCTTGGCAATTCTAACTGTCAAAGGTAAGGGCGTTTACAATATTAGTGGTGTCATGGTGATGGTGATTTGCATGTAATGTATACAATATGAGCGTCCGAAGTGTATGAGCCGAAATACGACTTATGCAATTTACACATGTAATTGTTCAGGTTTATCAACAATCAAGATATATGCATGCTCTTTAACGCCTTGACTCGCAAGCGCGCATGTAGACGCACCTTTAGTATTTTACTCTGGCTAACACCAACGATTTTACTCAAGGGAAGACTCCTGGTAGTCAAGGGGTTAAGCTGAGAATTTTCCTCACGAATTATTGAATGAATTAGTAATAAATAAATAAAATATGAGCAACTGATTTTTATTTGATATACAGACGACGCGAGCTTAAAATCGTACGTAAAAAAACCTGATGCATAGAAATCGGTTTATTTTTATCGATTATTTTAAAAATACAAACTGTTTTAGCTGAGAATTATTAATATTGGCTAAATATAATTACTAATTTTCTTTGAAATTTTCTTATGTATTATCAATGAATTTTATATACTTAAAAGTATATACATTTCGTATATAAGGCTGGATTTCTATTTGGCATAGCCAAAGCGAAGGCCGCACGAAGCGACATTTTCTTTTGTCTCGTAAGCTTTCACGTGGAACTAATCAGCCAAGACAAAAACCAAAAGTCGCTTCGCTCGAAAAATATTACTTAGTGGAAATTTAAAAGGTTCTGGTTGTCTTGTGTTGTTGCAAAATTAACATAATCTATCTTAGCTAGTGTACCCAATTTGTAGACTTTTAGGCCTGAAACTCAGTCGTCGCAGAAACTGGTTCGCAGCTTGCTGCGCGTGCTTGCATCTAATTAAAAAGGACTCGCATCTGCTTGCTTTTTCGCCATGAGTCATTTTTATTTAGATGCAAATACTCGCATCGAGCTGCGAACCATCTTGTGCGATGACTAGAAAACAGGCTTTAGGATCGGCTAGAATATTAGACACTGAAAATAAAGATGATGAAAATGATAAATCTGGTGAGCCTGATTCCAACATAGTGTCAATTTCCTAACAATGTTTTACATACCAGTCTTAGGCGGTTATAGAAGTAAATTGTTTAGATGTAGGAAAATTGTTCTTCCTCGTAAGGTTATCTTACATGGCAATGATAGTGACCCTTTCGCTGCATGCCCTACCAGTGTTGGCAGGTTGGCAATGTTGCCACTTTGGCGCAACTACAGGGTGTGAAGGGTGGTTAAACCCCACGGTGCCCAAACAAAAGGAATTAATTAGAGGGCCCTGAGTATTCTGTGACTTCATTTTTATTATTATCATGTCATGATGGCATGAATTTGCTTGAATAACGTTTCAAACTATTTTCAGATTTCCAAGTCTCTTACATCAATTCACATTTCACAGTAAAGTCGAACTGTGATATTATAACGATTTTGTCTTGTTAAATCAAACATCAAAAGTACCGACACCAAGTTAGACTTCTGGTGGATCGTTATTGTGTGCCTTTGATAACCGGTTCGCGGTCATTTGAATACAGCTAGACCAAATTGGTGGCTACAAAATTTTACCGAACAGACTTCTAACCCGAGTCACGTTTGAAAGTTTCTATGTAAATACTTGCTGTCAAAGCGGATAGGAATTTGAAACATATGTGCGTGCGTGGCTTGAACGAAATGGTGTCTCTTATCCTGACCAAATTTCGTTCACATATAAACTACCCTAAAGCGCACCTTAAGTTTTACACACATCTTATGTCCTGCCAATGTTGTCTTTCTTATAGAACTTCGCCCGACAATGATAATTGGTTTGGAAAATAAAACTGTTAAAAACCCTGTGGATCGCACTGTTGTTCTGTTTTGCAATGTTTCTGGCAATCCGCTTCCCGAAGTAACGTGGTCTAAACCCGGTCAAAAGTTTGGAAAACTTGTGAGAGTGAACAACTGTGACAAAATAGTGCCTGGCTATTATTACTACAAAGATGACCATCGTCAAACAAAGCTCGTTATTTGTAAACCTGGTATTATTCACACTAGTGTTTACACGTGTTTTGCTAAGAACAAGTTGCAAAATGATACCAGAAAAGCCCACCTCAATGTTTTGGGTAAGATAGATTAATTTTATTTATTTATTTATTTATTTATTTATTTATTTATTTATTTATTTATTTATTTATTTATTTGGCTGGCTGGCTGGCTGGCCGGTCGGTGGGTCGGTCGGTTGGTTGGTTGGTTGGTTGGTTGGTTGGTTGGTTGGTTGGTTGGTTGGTTGGTTGGTTGGTTGGTTGGTTGGTTGGTTGGTTGGTTGGTTGGTTGGTTGGTTGGTTGGCTGACTGGAGTGACCTGGGTATTTATTAGCTGAGTATCGAGGACAAGGTTCACCAGGACATAAAAGTGTGTCAGGGTAAGGGTTACCGCAAAAGCTTACGCCAATTAAATCACGTAATTTGGAGATACAAATTTCGCGCAGTGTTGCATTTAGGACAAATTGTTTTTCTGGGTCTTCTGGGTCGTATAACATGCATTACTTGTTTAAGATATCTGTTGTATAAGTCTATTAGCTATTCCATATTTTCTGCTAAAACGTTTTGAAATACAGGTCTTGGGCTTATTCTAGATTATTGCAGAGTTTTAACACCTATTATCATTTGGTCTTTTAGCGGATTTAGACCCAGGCTGAGGGCTCTATCTAAAATAAAAAACACACTCAGAAAACACTGAACACATTACATTATTTCAATTCGTGTGGTTTTGGATCCAGAAGTTGATATCTGCTAGAGGATTTATTCAGATGTGCTTCTACAGCTTGCAACTTTTTGCGCCTAAAGCATTGCTTATCCAATATTAAAAAGATTTGTACTTGCATGTAGCGTTTGTCAATATTTGCCCGAGGTTTCGGGAACTTATATTTATTATTTAAAATGGTTCTCTGATAAAAAATATTGTCGGTAATATTAAGTTTCTGCATAATCCTAAAGATATTATGGTACTTGATAAGTTTGTATTTTGGAGCGCCGCCATTAAATTGGCCGTGTTTGAGAAGAATGAGTTGAGGAGAACTTATGACGTCATAGGCTCAATAAAAACAAAAGAACACGCCATATATAAAATACTCAGAAGAGAAAGCTTTTTAGGACATTGATTATACATTTATTGTATATTTTATGATATATTTCGTATATACTGCGTCATGTGCACTCAAACGTGTGGTCAAACAATAACGTGGTGACAAGGCCAGGGTTAGCGTACAAAATTGACTTTCTTATAGTAAGCAATATTTCGATCCAGATAACTAAGGTAAGGTAGAGCAAACCATCCAAACTATTGTCCTTGTAGACAATCGACTAAATGCACAAAGAAAGGGAAGAGGTTAGCACATAAAGCTGAAGAATAATAGTTAATTAGTGAATCAATTAATTAGTAATTAAATAATTAATCAATACTAAGAGGAAAGTGGTACGGCCTGGCGATAGCGGTTCCAACGCCCTTGCAGCAAAACTACATTAATTTCCTTAAGAGAAATAGAACAAAGTAAAGTACTTTTGTTTATCTAAAATAAAGTAATTTCCAGCTTAATTAAAACAAGTTTTTTATTTTAAAATAGAGCAAAATCACTGTAGAATGATTTTAAACTTATTTTTTCAATCTGTGAGCGGTTCGGTTGCGGGGTCCGGATAGGAGAATAGCGGACCGCTCGTTAGCCAATCAGAACGCGTGATTCAGTTGGTTAATGGACCGGGAAAATAATTTTATTTTTATGCTTAATATTGTTCCTTATAATTTCTATAATAAGTACATTCCTTTCATTATTTTTTATATACTTAATGTTATTGCCTATGTCTTTTTAATTTTTAGCTGCTCCTATAATTGTTCAACCCAAAGCTTTTATAACTCGTATTCTTAACATTGGAGAACCACTTACAATACCTTGCAAAGCCATTGGAAATCCACTTCCTTTTGTTCAATGGATCAAGACTGGTAGTGGTGAACAGGCATCAAATCAGTCCGTTGACTTTTCGTTACTGCGAATATATAAAATGGATGAATCAGCTGTTGGGAACTACACTTGTACGGCGTGGAATTCGCTTGGAGAGTCAAAAGATAAACTTTTACTGGAACTTCAGCTAGCTGCGCCAGGTAAATGATTGTTCATTTTGACGCAACGTTGCTAAATAATCTAAAAACCTTCTGCATAACTGCGTTGAATATATTTATTTGCTTATTTACGGTTCGTATATACAGTTTGTGATATATCAAGCAGGATATATCAAGCAAATGATGGCAACGGTTGTTTGTAAACTGAAGATAGCTAAGCGACTGTAAAAAAAATAGGGTGACCCTTTTAGCAGGATAATCCTTCCAGCAGGGTTACGCTATTGCATGTAAATTCCTTTTACCCTTCCAAATGGTTGCATGCAGTAGGGTTACCTCATAGAAACAATAGACTTAGAATGCGGGCTCTGTCACGTGACAGGGTCCATTTGAAATTTTATTTTGCCCTTATAAATCCGCCATTTTGAATTTTGCAAGGAGTTGGAATAAAAATACAACAATGATCGCCTCTCAAAATGAAGAATTGGAGGACGTTTCATAGGGATGAATTGGATACATGCATGACAACAAATCAGCCACATACACGTGATTTCATTTGATTGATGGTGTTAGTGAAACTGTTTTTTTTGTGTTTGTACTTGATGAGAATTTGTCTTGGAAACCGCACATTACTAATGTTGCTAGAAAAGTTTCCAAGTCATTGCGTATCATCTACAAGGCAAGTTTCTATCTTCCTAAATCCTCACTGATTACTCTATATTATTCCATGATGTACACATATCTTTATTATTGTGCAAGTGTTTGGGGATCAACATACGTTACAAATCTCCAACGCCTTGTTGTTCTTCAAAAACGAGGTATCAGAATAATTTGTAAAAGTCCTGATGCCCACACTGACCCATTATTTAAGGAATTGAAAATCTTAAAATTTATGGATATTTGCCGCTTTCAAATAGGCAAAATAATGTACCAGTATAGGGCTGACTTATTACCTAAATCTTTTAATATATGTTTTTGGAAACAAATCAAGTGCATAGTTACAATACCAGAAGCTCTAAATCTTATTACATTTTTTCTTGGCTAGCAAATGTTAGGCAGTTTTCCATTCGTTTTCAAGGGCCTGAATTTTTTAATTCCTTAAGTAATGATATTAAAACTTCAATTTCGATTTTTTCTTTTAAATATAAATTGAAGTCGTTTCTTCTGATTTATATTATCGTGACATTTAATGTACTGTACTTTATCTAACCGCAGCATCCAGCCTCCCAACCTAAACCTAACCAGTGTGTGTTATAAGTAATGTATATGTGTTTTTTAATCTTTTAATGAGGAAGCCCATAATTAATAATCCCTTTTGGTTTCTAGTTGGGTTTCGTCGCCACTAGATATTTAATTATGTTGTATAAGTTTTGTATGTACAATCTTGGACAATAATGTTGTAACACCCCCGCCCCCCAAATCAATGTTGTAACGTTCTTTCTCCCATACCGGCTAGGTCCCCTGACCTGAATCCTATTGAAAATGTTTTCCATACAGTGCGCAAACAACTGGATGCAGAGGTCAAACAGAAAAATATCAATCGTGAAACATGGGATCAATTTGTCGACAGAGTGAAACGCAATATCTGGTCTGTTTCAAAAGAATGCATCGATAAAACAATAGCCAGCATGCCGCACAGAATAAAAAGTGTTTGTAAATGTAATGGTCATCGTAATATATATTAAATGAAATACATTATACTGTTAATAAATGTCCTCATAAACAATGTTCTTGTTCTGCTATTCTCAGATGTTTATGCGGAAGTGTATCAAATTAATATAAAGCGCAATTTATGACACGCAACCACACGCAACCATTAAGATAATATGTAAAAATATACAATATATTTTAAGTTACAGCACAACTAATGATGCGAGTGGCTCTATGACATTGTCATCATTACTAACTAAACATCTTTGCAGAGAAGTTTACAATAAACGCAAATTACGACATGCTACCACATGCTACCACCGAGGGAATATATAAGGACATATTATGCCTTTTATTGAATGACAGTGGTTGCGTGTGGTAGCATGTGGTAGCGTGTATAATATCTGCGGTATTTACATTAAGTTGTGGTTATATGTCTTGCCACATGTGCAGCCTACATTTCATAAGTCATGTAGCGTCAGAAACTGATGTTGAAGCTTCACAATCGAGAACTAAACGGGCGAAGCAAGCTGGACATGCTACCACTTCCTTTTGTTGTGACGGTGGTATTTGCCTATTGAAATTGAACACCTTCCATCCAACTGACATCATATCCACATCAATTGACTATTCTTGACAAAAACCAGCTGATGCTTGCTTGTAGAAAAGATGGGTGTATCGCTATCGAAAACCGTATCCTTCGTAAAATGTGATTTCGGCGCAAGTATGTGAACTAATGGGCCCTCAAGCATCGGAAGAAAATCGTGCCAGGCAATAATTTGTGTATCGAAAGTACTACATTGCACCGTAAAACATTGTGATACAATCAGTAATTCAAATATTCATCCTTTCCATAACGAAATGCGGCGAAAGTGAGAAGAAAACTCTAAGTTTGTTATGACTTTTAGACTGAGACAATCAGTGACAAAACCTCTTCGGGCACTCTGAAAAAATCTATTAAAACTAATTCTTGTAAATAAAAAAGTCGCTGAGTGAACGAATTTCCCCCCTCTCCCCCTAAGCAATGTCGCTCCCTGATAGCACGTTTTGAGTAGGACGTATCGAGTTCGGCAGGTATGTTACACTACCCTGACACAACATTGAAAGGGGGCGCGGGGGTGTAATTGCTGTGAAAATGAGTGCTGCCCGAACAGTTTTGTCACTGATTGTATATTTGTTCAAATATGCGGCCATACTTACATGTATCATAGCGTTACTTAGTAGTAAAAATGCCATATATTAAACAACTTTAAATTTAAGGTACTCATTCTGAGTCTACTGTTATTTCTTAGATTCCACGATAAGTGCATCTTCAGGTGGAATGGAGACCAGAAATATTATCGGAATTGTTATTGGCGTTAGTGTTTTCCTCGTCATCCTAGTCATCATAATCTTACTGTGGCAACGAAGACAACGAAGGAAGTTGCTATTTTATAAGCATCAGTACTTTCTAAGAACTGGGGATTATACGGTGAGTTTTCCTTGTTAGTTTGCCACATGAATTTTTTTTCATGTTTCTTTCACGATGACTTTGAAATAGTATACTACCCTGTATCAAGTTATGCTTAATTGTGAAGTGTTTTATGTGCTTTATTTACATTTCCTCTGTCTGCTAGCCTGCGTCATAGCCTGTGTCTACATATTTTGGAAAACACAAACTATGAACCAGCGCCGCTTTTCGTGTTCTGTGACGTAGCTGCTATCAGAAATTTAAGTAGTTCACTGCGATCGGTCATCTTTGAAATCAAGTATACTACACGAAATGTAATTGGTTAATTGCGACGGTTTCCGTTTTAAATATTTTGTTGTTTACACACCAGCAAATTATAAAGCAAGCATGAAAGCAGATTGGCAATAAAAAATAAGTTTGTCTCATTTGAAAGAACTCGTCAAATGGTATAAGAAGACCTTTTACAATTTTTCCGTATCTGTTTGGTGGTTTTGGAAGTATTTTGACTAAAGACAGCGTGATGTCCGCCATCTTGGAATTATTTTCAATATGCAAAATTATGCATGTGACAACATAACCAGGGTAAAGTGAAATTTTTATCTTGCCAACCTATGACATTATGAGCTACAAACTCGATTTTTTGTTGCGCTATTTCCATTTTAAATTGACCCACAACATTTAAAAAGCCTTCCGTGGAAATCTGGTCACCCACGGAGTAGTTTCATCAGGTTTACCCTGGTTGTGACGTCACCCATTTCCTAGTTAATTAGACCCAATATTACAACAAGATGGCGGACAGCACGCTGTCTTTGGTCGAAATATTTCCAAAACCAAAACAGATACGGACAAATTATTAAAGGTCTTCTTATACCATTTGACGGGTTCTTTCAAATGAGACAAACATTTTTTATTGCCAATGTCCTTTAAGCAAGGATTGAAGTGAGTTCGTTAAGATTTTTACAGGCTTTATAGCCAGCATATTGCTGCTTGAAAATGATCAAACAGTTAGAAAGATGCGGGAACCGAAGGAAGTTTTAAATCGAATCAAACATCACAGTGATATACGATACTTTATTATTTTAATCTGCTCTTTGCTTTCTGTTTGCTGGTGTTCGTTTCTGCTTTATTTCTACCTTTCTCTGATGAGTCATGAAGTTTCGAATGTTTTATTAGTCGAGCAGTGTTTTTCTCTTTATACGAATTCTTAAGTGGTTAGCGAATATAGTCAAGATATCATTACGAATATTGCTGAATTGCAAAAAATCGGAGAAAATTATAGAACATGCAATTTAATTGGCGCTGATGCACAAACACTACTTGGTGCCTTCTTTTCCGCCCGCGAGCGTCTGTGACGCAGGCTATCTGTTGCTTGCTTGCCTGCCTGCCTGCCTTTGCTGTGCATGCGTTCTGACTGTCCGTCTGTCGGTTTGTCTGCCTGTTTGTCTTCTTGCGTGTCTGTCTGTCTGTCTGTCTGTCCGTCCGTCCGTCCGTCCGTCCGTCCGTCCGTCCGTCCGTCCGTCCGTCCGTCCGTCTGTCTGTCTGTTAAATCGCCCATTGCTGAAATGTTTGAAAGAATTACAACTAGTTATACGGCGATTTTCAAGCAAACAACATATCTAAATACCAAAGGGGTTCACTTGGGATATTTATTGGAGTCGATTCAAACATAATCTTTTTCTATGTTCTGTTTAAGACACCCTCTATTACAGTACTCAACTTTACAACTTATCTTGCAGGGGGTTTTCATGAAACATTCAGTGATTCAGAATAACTACGTATTGCGTCGCAAATATAACGCTTCGCGCGGCATGTACTAATTGAAATCTCTTATTCTCATGGATTGCTTTATAATTTTCAACTTTTAAAGGTTGACCCTTCCTTAACATTGAATGAGCAAAGTATGAACTTACCTTATGATTCTGATTGGGAATTTCCATTTGAGAGACTTGTGCTTGGAGATCGTCTTGGTGCTGGTGCGTTTGGTGAAGTTTTTAAAGCGGAAGCGATGGGTATTCTGGCTTTAAATGCCAGAGACAAGAGTGGTACTGCAAACAAGAGAAGGTCTAAGTTGCGGCGTTCATTGAGAGCCAGTCAAAGACCTAAAAAGAAGCGTACATCTCCTGATGTTTCTAATGCTGTTGTTGCAGTGAAAACTTTGAAAGGTACATTTCACTATTTCAATATTTTCTAGAATACATAATAGTTGTTCATATTGTTATTGGACGACAGATTATTGAAATCGTATTTTACAATGGATGGAAGACTATCAGACTCATTAAGTGTCGAGTTGCACTTATTGAGTGTGAGGGGCCACTCATTGAATGCGAGTGTGAGTAAGCTTTCAGAATACAGGCGTATGTGTTACAAATATGTTTCCTCAAAGACTGTATACCGTAAATCTTTGGCATTAGCATCCGGGAAGGCCCTAAATAAGGGGAGGGGGGCATTGTAATTTGGACAGCGACGCCTATTTAAAATATAGCATTTTGTCTAGACTAACATAGACACAAACATTTAGCAAAAAACAAAGAGAATTTCAACAATTAATTTAACCATAAGCATAGTAATTATGTTATTGATGTCAATGTCCAAGCATTCACTTCCTCGTGACCAATATTGTTATACGTCAAAGTTTAGTAATTGTAATGTGTTTTGCTGAATATGCTTCCCATTAAAACTTAAGCCCCAAGGGGCACTTACTTGAGCAGGCGAGCATATTTCTTTTCTCATCAAGGAGACGCTTATTCGGAGAGAGCGCTTATTTGGAGGGGGGCGCTAATTCGAGCATTTAGTACAGATGTAAGTTGCCAAGTAAACTCTAACTTTAAAACAAAAACAAAATTATAAACTGAACTAAATTTACCTACTATGCCATATTAGTGGAATAATAAATATTTATTTCTTGGTGATGAACATTGAAGAACAAAAGATGTATTTTTTGTTTGTTTTTGCTGGACAAGCTGTCGTAAGTTAAACTAAGAGAAAAACTCAGCTCTGTAGTTAACTTCGCATTTTACATCAAAACAACACACACATATTTATCCACACATTCACCAAAAATACATAAAAACAGAACACTGAAATAAACAACCGGAAAATTGTGCGAGGAGCTTGTCACGTGCCTAATTGGCCAATCAAAATACATTGTTAATGTAAACAGGTAGCCCGAGAAGCAACAAAAAACTCAACGTTCCTACAAGCTCCAGACATGACTAAAACCCACTCAGGTGGTAAGCCGAAGTTGTTTCGATATTTATACGCCTGGGAACTAATCCAACCGTACGTGTGAATATTATATGCCTTCCCACTCGTATACATATCGAAAACAACCTCGGTCTACCATCTGAGTTCCAGTGGCTCAATGGTGAGAGCATCCGGCTGGCATTCGGAAGGTTGTGGGTTCGAGTCCCGTCTGGAGCTCAGAGTTTTTCTCTGACTTAAACTTACGACAGCTTGTACAGCAAAAACAATCGGAAAAACTTTACCATTAGCTGAAAACACTGATAACGTACAAAATGTATTATTTATTTCAGACACTCAAATGTCTTATAAAAGTTCCATACTGATTTTGCAGTTCTTGAATTTATTATAGGATCTGCAACTGAAAGTGAAATTCGTGATTTGGCTGCTGAGTTAAAGTTAATGATTCATATTGGTGAACATAAGAACATTGTCAATCTGCTTGGGGCGTGCACTAAAGGACGTAGGCTATACGTAATTTTAGAATTTTGTCCTCATGGAGACCTCTTGTCATTTCTGAGATCAAAACGAGATATTTTCAAGAACACGTGGGATAAAGAAGTGTTTGATCCTGAAAAAGAATTCACACTGATTGATCTTGTTGGTGCTGCATTCCAAGTAGCTAAAGGAATGGCGTTCCTGGCAGAGCGAAAGGTAAGAATTAGAATGAATTGCAGTGAAAGGCTGAGCCAATTAAACTTAATAATAATAATAATAATAATAATAATAATAATAATAATAGTAGTAATAGTAATTATTACTATTATTACTATTATTATTACTATTATTATTATTATTATTATTACTATTATTATTATTACTATTACTATTACTATTACTATTACTATTACTATTACTGTTACTGTTACTGTTACTGTTACTGTTACTGTTACTGTTACTGTTACTGTTACTGTTACTGTTACTGTTACTGTTACTGTTACTGTTACTGTTACTGTTACTATTACTTGTAATAGCGATAGCGATAGCGATAGTAATAGTAATAATAAATAGCTTATATAGCGCCAACTTCCACAAGTCCAGCGGCACTTTACATAATCATTATAAAAGTTCAAAAAAACTTAAAAAGTAAAAAAATGTTAAATACTAATTTTAAAAAAGGTCAAAAATAGAAAATAAAGGTCAAAAATTGAGCATTGAGTGCTAAATTTTTGATAGAAAATGGTTCATAACTAAAATTTCACGTAAGTTGCGGTGTGTTGTGAGTGTTGTGTGTTGTGATGTGTGTTGTGTTGTTTTCGTACAAGACAGGACTGCTCGGCATGGCGTGCTCAATATTTCTTGCCATTTTTTGTACAACTTTTGGATATATATTAATGGTTAGAAAGATCTAAAGAAACATACGTATGCACTTACAGAATCATCCTCAGAGACATGAGAAAATTTTTCATGATGTCTTAAGGCCCATTTCCACTCAGGAGAATTTTCCTTGGACAGGAAATTTCCCTTTGTCTTGTGAGCTCTTGGGCAGAACTGATGAGTTTGAGACAAAAGAAAATGTCCTGTCCGAGGAAAATTCTCCTTAGTGGAAATGGGCCATTACACTGCTAAGGTCAACCGAAAATTTTCCGGCTGACTCGAGCGGGATTTGAACTTAAATAATTAGAATATCTCGTGCACTTAAGTTGGATAGAACTCGCCTCCAATCCCTATGCGGCTCGATAACTCAACAGGTAGAGCGGCGGACCGGGGGGTCCAAATCTACTAGTAAATATGGACCCCCCTTTTTAAACATTTTATATACCCAAAACAACCCAGAAAACGATTAATATCTTACATTTATTAATTTTCATATCCAAAGCCAGTTATAAACCTCACATAGTCGAGCTTATTGTGTTGCAATAGCGAATAGAAAACATTGTTGGGCGACGTTTTCATAGTTCGAAAATTTGGTTCGTTGACGTACATGCATCAAATAAAATTCTATTGCCAGTAACATTATCTAAGTTCAAAAACCTTAACACTGTTATTAAATTGAGTAAGTACTACAAAAAACTAGAAAGTTACCAAATGGAAAATATGTATACAAAATATGTATACAAGGATAAATAAACATCGCTAAAAATGGAGAGCGTGGAGATCGCTTTTACTAACTCTGGTAGTGGTTTCTATTTTACAGTTTGTGTTCTTTTTCACTAGTATAAAGTGACAAAAAAACTGCGGACTGTTCGCTATTATGAATTTCGTTTATATTATTGTGTTCACACTACATATATTTAACTTTTGGAGGGGGGGGGGGGGGGGGTCCAAATCCGCCAACGGGGGTCCATATTTACTAGTGGGTCCGAATTAACTGGGACACCTGAATCCCGAAGGTGCGAGTTCAAATCCCGCTCGAGTCAGCCGGAAATTTTTCGGTTGACTTTAGCAGTGTAAGACATCGTGAAAAATATACTTATGCACACTTTACTACTTAATTTTATTGACTTTCTCGTTATCTACTTTGTAAGCTATGTTTATCAACAAAATGTCTTTTCCACTAAACAAAGAAAAACTGTCCGCCATTTTGTTTTCCCCAGAGGTGAATAATTACGACACTGAGGTGAATAATTGTTTTAGCATATACCTCATAAATGAAATAACAAGTTTAACATTCTTATATTTTTCGGTATTGTTATACAAGACCGTGAAGACACGGCCACTATAGTGTTAGGTATCCACAGGACACGCGTTGATAGCAGTGTATACTCACTGAAGCGTTCTTTAGCTGTATAAATATTCTTTAATAATAATAATAATAATAATAATAATAATAATAATAATAATAATAATAATAATAATAATAACAATAATAATAATAATAATAATAATAATAATAATAATAATTGGATTGATGTGAAGAAAGCCTACGATTCGATAGACCATGAGTGGCTGAGGGAAATGATGATCCTCCACAGATTCCCCGAGTGGATTGGTAGAGTGGTTCAGAAACTTAGCATACGGTGGAACACAAGAATAAAAGCAAGGACTAAGCATGGTCATGAAACCTCGGAGGTGATTAGATTCAACAAAGGCCTCCCACAGGGAGATGGACTGTGCCCAGGGCTATTCACGCTATGTATCAACCCGATAGCGTGGAAGCTGAAGGCTACAGAAGGATACAGACTTTCTAAACCCATTAGTAAGAAAATAACCGATTTGCTGTACATTGATGATTTAAAGGTCTTCGCTGCATCTTCAGGTAAACTTGGAAGAGTGCTAAGGTCAACTAAGTCAGAAATGGCAGATGCCGGCTTACAGTGGAATGAGAGAAAGTGCTCGGTGGTGCATGTCAAGAGAGGTGAGTTGGATACGAGATCAGCAGAAATGGAAGTAGGTGAATCGGATGTGATTACCAGCCTGAAGGAGGGAGCGTACTACAAGTTCCTAGGGGTTATGGAAAATGTGAAACAGGATGACAGCCGGGTGCTAAAGTGTGCAGCGAAAGTCTACCTACAAAGGTTATCGGTGATTTGGTCCAGCCACTATCAGATTTCAACAAAGCTTTGGCGACAAACCAGTTTGCACTTCCTACCCTCAGTTACGTAATGTGGACGCAAGTATGGCCCATAGCAGAGCTTCAAAGACTGGACAGAGAAACTCGTAAAGTGATCAGTGAGAGCGGAGGAAAACATCCACTAGGATCAACAGCACTGATGTATCTTCCTCGGAAAAGTGGAGAAAGAGGTTTAAAATCAGTAGAATACGAATATAAGTTAATAAAGATCAAGGCAGCACTCAAATTATTCGCCAACACAGACGAAACCATGACTGCAGTGAGGGACTTTGAAAAAAAAGCAGAACGAGTGGGAAGCCAGTCACTGACTAAAGATGCGATCAAATATGCAGAAGAGCTAAATATGATGTTGAGTCTGGAGTACCCAGAGCCAAAGTGCCGTACACGAGATGGTGAAGAGATTAGTGGTCGGAAGATTGGAGTATGGGCAAGAACCGCTCGACAGAAGAAATATTTTGAAGAAATGAGAGAAGAGAAATGGCAAGGGAAGTTGTTTAAGAATAGATGGGAAGATGACGGCATAAGCAGTGACTGCTTTGGGTGGATGTCAGGATGGAGAACAGCGCTGTCGCATACAATAGCAGGCGTGCATGAGCTTTACCAACAGCTACTACCAACAAAAATATACCATCAGAAGAAAACCCGATTGAATACTCAGGTTATGTGGTAAAACACCGGAGATCCTGTCTCACATCCTAGCAGGCTGTAGTGCCCTGGCCCAAACAAAGTATCTAGCCAGACACAACGCAGCTCTAAAAGTCCTGTTTTTTGAGATGCTAAGGGATCGAGAGTTGATATCATCAGTCCCACCTTGGTACTCGCCTGCAAAGCCTAAGCCTGTGTATGAAAACGAACGCGCGAAAGCCTTTTGGGATATACCACTGTACGCGGAAAACACAGAAGTAAGAGCCAACCGGATTGACGCAAGGATAATAGATAAGATCGAAAAGAAGGTGATCGTGATTGAAATGAGCTGTCCATGGATAGAAAATCGTCAGCTGAAAGATGAGGAAAGGACCCAGAAGTTTAGCCCGCTACGATGGGAGTTGAAGAGGCAATCTCCAGGATACCAAATCATCCAACACAACATCATTATAGACGTACTTGGAGGGTACTCTAAGGACGTAGACGCTGATCGGTGTAAGAAGTGGAGAGACCCTAAGGCGAATGCAGAAAGCAGTACTTTGCAACAGTTTGAACATCGCACGTTCCTTTAAGGTTCTAGTGGAGTAGTACATTGTTTAGATAGTTAATTTGTTAAATGGATAGAACTTTTACCGGTTGGTCTAATAGTTATTTTGTATTAACGGAACAACTTGTTTTTTTGTTGGGTTTTTTTTAACTAACTTTTAAAATTTGTAATTTAATATTTAACGCAACAATTGGCTACGTTCGCGCCCAATTGATGTTTTTGATTTACTGAGTATTCAGAAGTTGTACACATAATAATAATAATAATAATAATAATAATAATAATAATAATAATAATAATAATAATAATAATAATAATAATAATAATAATAATAATAATAATAATAATAATAATAATAATAATGATAATGATTATAATATAGCGTACTCACTCGATATTTGTCGACAAAACAGTTTCTACAACTTTTGAATATATTAATGGCATATTAATTGACACTCTTCTACTTAATTTTGTTGACTTTTCTCGTTATTCTACTACACCAGATATACCAGGATATCTCACTCGTTCGCGAAAGTTCTGTTTATTATATTAAAAAATAGTCCTATTGCCCACAAAACATAGAGCAGTAAACTTCGATGCTTTTCATGATAATCGACGCATGTGAGATCGATTTTATTGGCAGAAAAATCAATAAGCCACTCTGTTTTATAATAAATGCTAATAACAATTTTATTATTATTTTATTAATCTAGTTAATTCACCGTGATCTTGCTGCTCGTAACATTCTTGTTGCTGACGAATATGTGATGAAAATATCAGATTTTGGTCTTGCAAGGGATATTTATCAGGCTGATGTTTACGTTAAGACGTCAAGTGGTTTGTTACCTGTCAAATGGATGGCGATAGAATCTCTGTTTGATCGTGTTTATACGCATCAAAGCGACGTGTAAGTTAATAGATTTATTAATTAATTAATTAACATTTTACGTGGTGTTTTAGTATAGATTTCTCAATGTTTATATGCATCTTACAAGGTGTAATTTTGTATCCAACTTGTCTCACTGATAAACAATTTTTCCTGTAAACAAAGAACCAAAAAAAGTTCCAAATGGCGCCACGAAAATAAGTTTTATGCTCATACATTTTTCTACCGGAGTATTTGAGCTTGACGAACGCTACCAAACGTCCGTTAACCCTCTCAATTCTGAATTCCCTTTTAGTATTTCACTCTGGCTCACGCCAGAAAATTTTACTCGCATTGGGTTGAAAGGGGTTAGTACTAGAAAAAAGTCGACTTGACTTGTTTAAAATCTGCAGTTCTTTTGTATTTATAGTTGGTCATTTGGTGTTCTGTTCTGGGAGATGATGACTCTCGGAGGGGCGCCATATCCAGGTCTACCAGCTGAGGAGCTTCTCGATTATCTTCATAATGGCAAGCGCATGCCACAACCTGAAAAGTGCCCGCTGGAAGTGTACACTATCATGAGAGATTGCTGGCTCGAAGAACCGGAACAACGACCAACATTCGCAAATCTTGTTGAACATTTTGGACGAATATTAGAAAAGCATTTGGATAAGGTAGGCGTCAATTCATTATAGATTGTTTGGTGATTTGTGGGATGATGTTTAAAGATGCGAGAAGGCAATCGCAAAGAGCCAATAGCAAAAAGCTATAGAGGGGAGGAACGTGAGTGACTAGGAGGAGGTGAAGGAGGAGAAGAAATCAGAGAAGAAAGAGGGAAAAGTAGAGCAAGAGGAGTGACACGAAGGAAGGGAGGCGAAGGGAAAATAGGAGGAGCGCCAAGGGTAAGGAGGGGAGGAGAAGAAAAAGGAGAAAGTAAAACAAGGAGCAAGCGGAGTGACAAGAAGGGAAAGAGGGAGACAAAAAGGAGGAGCGCTAGGAGGGGTAAGGAGGAGCTAGGAGGGATAAGGAGGAGCGCTAGGAGGGGTAAGGAGGAGCGCTAGGAGGGGTAATGAGGAGCTAGGAGGGGTAAGGAGGAGCGCTAGATGGGATAAGGGGGAGAGGAAGAAGGTGGACTGGTGGAGAAGAGGAATAGAAGGAGATTGACAATTTTATCCTTACTTCATTTCATAATTAGCTCCTTTGTGGAATGTAAATCGCTATATACGCTCAATCGATCTCATTGTATTCGCCTCTGATGATGTCGTTGATCGACAAAGGCGCAGACAATAAAGCTGGCCTTGTTGGAATTTTTTTGCTTATACTAACATGTCTTTGTTTGATAGAGTCCATATCTAATTCTTGAAGCAACCCAAGAAGAGGTGGAAGCGGCTAAAGACAAAGAATTACTTCTTAAACCCAAGTCAGATTATTACCTGGAGCCACTTCTTTTAGGTAACAAACAGCAAAGGTAAGAATAATTTGTGACATATTGCAACAGTATACAATGGAGAAAGAAATGTAAAAACATTTGGTTTCGGATTTTTGGTTACGGAATTCTAGTTTTGTTTATAATTTTTTTTTTCTTAGATTTATTCATGTTTTTTGGTATCATGCCTAATCGTCCCCAACTCCTAGCAATGTTCTGAAACCTATACCTAAATAACCTTGTCCTATTTATATCTAAAACAGCAAAAGCTAAATGAAAACTAAATGCAACCCTTGTCCCCAGGGCGTTCTTGAGAATACGTAATTTTCACCCTTTGACGTCAATTTCTTTTCATTTTCGTTTATTGTCTTAGTTTTTATGCATTTTCAATAGAATTAAAAAGGCTGAAAATGACGTCAATGGCGGAATTGACGTAATCTGCACTTATTAAAAGGGTCTATATTTGGAAAAATTTCCCACCAATTGACATTGAGTTGTGTTTGGTCCTTTCCGCGTGCTGAACTCACCGGAAAATCTTCTAAATCTTTGTCAGGGCATTCGCGCCCCCCACCACGCATCTTCTCACGAATGCCCTGGGAACGAGATTAAACGTAATGATCATATATTGCATGCACCATAATAAATCTGCATATATATTATAGTCGAAATGTATTTTTCAGATATGATTCTAATGCTCCTTTGCCCACACCGCCTACTGATGTTTCGACGCCTACATACAGTAATCCTACATACGGTGAACCAACGCCACCTATGGACTCAGAACCAGGACCGTCCAAACTGCGTGCGGCAGGTTCGTACGAGCTTTTACGTGAGAATGATAAAGAAAAGGCTTTCAACCCTCCCAGAGTTTCTTCAGATAACGAAAGTGGCATTGGATTGGAAGATATAAATGGCAGGAATCGTAACAGACAAGACGAACTCCAGGCAGCGAAAAATGTTGAAACAGTTGTGTGAAATGAAAACTGGTAAAAAGTAATCTTTTTCGTATAGCGCTGTAGACAGTTCAGTAACCAAGACTTTTGTAACTTGAACTAGATCTGCGTTGCCATCTTATACACATAATCCGTTATTCTTTTTAAAGAGAGAGGGTTACCGCTATTCATCAAATATTTTCCGTAATAATCTCTCCATAATTTCACCGTATTATACACTATATATTTATAGATGTCAATTAAGTTAGGAGGAGAATTGTTTCTAATTCGCATGACATACGCTCAAAACAAACGGCTACTGATCGTACCTAGGTTCATATAGCTATGGGGGATTTGCAGTTTATTTATATTCTCATGTTCGCCAACCTCAAAATGTACTTAGGAAATTGAATCTATAAGCTAGACATCATGCTAACATTATGTGGTTTGGAGTGCTCTACCCTGAAAAGAAAATATTATTTATAAACTTGAGCCAATGCTGCACTGACTAGTGTGAATAATAGCCTAAACATTTTACCATTATTACTAGTAATGATATACGCCAATGGTTTTGAGCGCATTTTAGCGAAAATAGAAAATAAGTTAACTTATATTGTTTTTTTATTTTTACAGGACCTCATTGATAACAGTGCTTAATGCACTGATGAGTTTTATCCTGTATAAATATTCGTTATTATTATTATTATTATTATTATTGTTATTATTATTATTATTATTATTATTATTATTATTATTATTATTATTGTTATTGTTATTGTTATTGTTATTATTATTATTATTATAATAGAAGGGAAAAAATCTTCATATTCTTTTATGTGTATTTAACTCTTTCAGTGCCAAAGGAGTACTTTAGTGTTTTACTCTGGCTAGTGTTTTACTCTGGCTAACGCCAGACGATTTTACTGGTCAATATGGAAACTCCTGGTACTCTAAGGGTTAAATCAGCTTTTCAAGCCTCGTTCTTTTGTTAGTAATAGGGACTTTAAGATCTACGACGTCAACCTTAACGACTACGTTTTCAAAAGAATTATGTTTTCAAAAGAATTATATTTTGCAAAACAAATGAATAATTTGAATAATAATGAATAATTTTTAGTCCCAGTTGTTCTTTATACAAAGCCACTTAGAGCATTTTCACGTCTTCAAGCCTAGTTCTCATATGTCGTCGACCGTCGCCGATCCATGATTCAGATGCATGTTAAGTAATAAAGAACAATATAGAAAAGCACTGCTTTCTGCATTGTTCTTTATTACTTTTCTTTTTTACCGTTTTAACATGCATCTAAATCACAAATCGGCGACCGTCGGCGACATATGAGAACTAGGCTTCAGGACGACGTCGACGGCCAAAAGATGAGAACTGTTGCTTGAGATTGACTTCAATACAGACACTACAATCATTTTAGCAATACTGAGGCGTTTTGGAAGTCATTAAACTACCTTCGAATATCAAATATAATAGTGAGTTAACCGTGATTCTTTAATTTGTAAAACTTGTCTTGCGTTTTAACCGTCGTCGTCCTAGCATCTTAAAGTCCCTATTCAAAATAAGAGTTTCTACACACCAGAACGAGGCTCGAAAGGTTTCTTTACAGTCAAACCGGCTGTTTTTTACCGCGCGTCGTCAATATTGAGACAGTAACATTGCAATGTTCACTTGCAAACAGTGCACGGCGAATTCTTGGCAAGTTGCTAAAAATTCGCATTTTAAATACCGAACTTCACATAATATGAAGCTCTGTTGAAAGTCAGGACAATTAACAATGTTGCTGCCAATATTGCAAGGTCGCGCGGTAAAGAACATCCCGTTTGACTGTAAAGCCGGTTTTTGCACTTGGCGATTTTTTTCGCACGAAGCGACTTTCTTTTGTTCGAATTCAATAGATTTCTGATTAGTTCCAGCTCAGAGCTCATGAAACAAAAGAAAAAGTCCCTTCGCGCGAAAAAAGTCGCCTAGTGGAAAACCGACTTAAATGCACATAAGAGAATATAAAATTACATGCATGCAGCCATATATGAATAGATTGTATAACCACTGACACTGCGTTGCGGCTCTTTGCCAATAATGACTGACATAGTCTCATAGCCATACACTAGTCGCCAAAATTAACGAGGCTCCTATTTTCCCCCAAGTTTTTAACTTTCTCGTTATGCTTTTAGAATCTATTAAAGTTTCATTAGAAGTTCAATATTTGATTTTGAATTCCTATATCTCAAGTGTATAAGAACCAAGATTTAAATTTCTGGTTTATTTCAGTAATTTTTTCTAAATATTTTTCATTCAACGCATATCAAGGATGGCTGAAGGTAGTTAAAGTGTCTGGTTCTTTTTCAAAAACTCCTTCATAACCTAAAAATTTCATTGTTAAACATGATTTTTTCCTTACACTCTAAAGAATGTACTTTAATTTGCACCCTTTAATGGATGGATTTTGTCTGATGTCACATTATCACTGAACAGGCCTGGTTTATACAGCGTGCTATGAGCGCATGCGGTAAAAATTTTGAACGAACCAAATTTATCAGAACGCTAAAATTAAATTATGGATTATAACAAATTATATTCAATCATCGCTTATTTGGGTACGGTGTTGGCTCGATCGTATAAATCACCAGTGTGCTGTGAAGCACAGTGCGTTCCACGCGCCTTCGACGAGCGAGCCGCACGGTTAAGTGGACCCAATTCAAAGAGCGAGCCAAATTGATTTATACAGCGTGCTATGACTGAACCAGTTAGGTAAATAATTATTTCGGTCCGCTAATAGCACGCTGTAAGAACCAGTCCTGAGTGTTTTCCTTTGAGCGACTCATTAATTTTGGCCACTACTGTATAGGCGAAAATCGGAGACTTTCCTCGTGGTAGCGATTGCTGACATTTCCCGCAACCTTATTTATAATTGGATTGCTGTTTGGCACGGTTTGTTGTTTTCTCTTTCAAAAAATATTGAAATATAGAGGGCACTCAGAGAGTAAGAAACTTATTTTTCGAAAGAAAACATTTGACGCGCCAGCCGAAGAAAAACCTGAAGTGAACGTAAGGTCAGTGGTCTCTACCATGTAAGGACTCAGCCCGATAACTTCTTGAAAACGACCCGTTTTCATAATTTCGCGTATTTTATGAATTGAGATCAATTATTACAATATTTTATATTTATTTCTTTGATAGAAACAACACATGCATAACTGGCATATATATTGCCATCATACGAACATCATTCTTTTTTTTAACTTAAGTAATAGATAAACTCCGAGAACGAGGGATGTATGCTATATAAAGCATACATCCCTCGTTCTCGGAAAACCATATATCGCATACATCCCGACGTTCGAGGGATTTATCTGACTTATTTCACGATTAAGGAGGTTTTGGACAAAGATTTTCTTAGTTTCTTCATTTCTTATCTAATTAGTATTCATAGGGCTTTATGCTATACAGGGTGTATCAAAAAAAAGGCTACCCTTAGAAAATATAATTAACATTCTTTTCAAATAACCTATTGTATATTGACAGCCCTGGACACCTCTGAAGTCACGGATGCGTAAAAAACAAATGTCGTATAAACCTGGGAAATTACGATAACTTCTAAACGTATGAAGGAGCATAACTGAAATAAAAATGTTAATTATATTCATATCAGTTCGATTAAAAATGGTTCAACTGACCACAGGGCTGTCAATATACAATAGGTTATTTGAAAAGAATGTTAATTATATTTTCTAAGGGTAGCCTTTTTTTTGATACACCCTGTACAGGGTGTATCAAAAAAAAGGCTACCCTTAGAAAATATAATTAACATTCTTTTCAAATAACCTATTGTATATTGACAGCCCTGGACACCTCTGAAGTCACGGATGCGTAAAAAACAAATGGTCGTATACACCTGGGAAATTACGATAACTTGTAAACGTATGAAGGAGCATAACTGAAATAAAAATGTTAATTATATTCATATCAGTTCGATTAAAAATGGTTCAACTGACCACAGAGCAACGCGTATGTGTCCAGGGCTGTCAATATACAATAGGTTATTTGAAAAGAATGTTAATTATATTTTCTAAGGGTAGCCTTTTTTTTGATACACCCTGTAGATCGTTTTCATCTGACGTCACGGCGGCCATATTGGTGTACCAAAACAATGAAATGGCGACCATATTGTTGTACGGTATGGGAATCGGCTCGTTCTTATTCAAATATTTCGTATTGTTTCACCACCCCAATGGGACAGTGTGTATCAAAAAAAATGAACCCTTAGAAAATGAATTAGCATTCTTTTCAAACAACCTATTGTAGTAGTTTGAAAGCCCTAAAAGCGCTGAGTTATAAATTAATGAGCACATAAGTTAAACAGGAAGAGAAAAAGCTTTTAAATACTTTCACCATGCATACACTTCAAGTTATCTTAATTTCCCAGGTGTATAAGACCGTGTTTTTTACGCATCAGTGGCTCAGAAGTGTTTAGGGCTTTCAAACAACTACAATAGGTTGTTTGAAAAGAATGCTAATTCGTTTCCTAAGGGTTCGAATTTTTTTGATACACACTGTATAAGACCCGCGGTACATCAAAGAAAACCGACTTAATCGTGAAATAAATGTAGATAACGCGACAAGGCACATTAATGTTTTTCGTGGTAGATATACTATTAATAGTATTTAGTTTTGCAATAGAATGTTTTGAATGATCGTATTAAACATGAGTATATATAAGACCGTTTTTCACCAGAGAGTTTTAATGCGAATCGATTTTTTATTGTTTGGACTGAATCGATTTTTTATCCTTGATTGTGGCCTGTGAGCATCAGACATTTAGTAACGGAACCAAGAAATTAAACCAAAAAATGATGCAATTTGGATGCAATTTCCCATAGTTAATAGAAAATATACATGGTTTGGAAGCTCAACAAAAGTCATTGTTTTATGTTTTTGTTCAGGTTTATGGAAATCTTTGCACTTCCACAGTTACTGAACATAAGCCAATTTATATGTGCTAATTAAAGGTCGTTTTCTTCCAGCTTGCCAGTGCTCGTCAAAAACAAGTGATACGCGCAAGAGTCACATATAAGCTCAAAACGCGCCAAAACGAATCACTTTATCCAAGAGCTCTACATTGAAAGCTATACTTGTAAGCTCTATACACAGGAATTTTTTCTTTGAGCGTGTTGATTCTTTGTGCGATGCCTCCCGTTCGACGTGGCAGAGTTAAGGACCGGCAAACAGTGTCGTCCTCGACGACGAATGACGAAAGCCTAGTGGATCTTCGACAGCGGTAAGCACAGAGAGGTCTACCAATCCACGGCCGCAGAGATACGCTCATCGCCCGTTTGCATCAACATGCTGCAGCCAATGCGAATTCCTCCAGTGTTCCTTCAATTCATTGTCTGCAACACCATCATTACCACAGCCTGAACAACCTCCTGCGCTGTTAAACGAGTCGCAGTTGGCACAAATTCAATCTATCGTTACTCGAAGCGTCGAACAATCTGTGAACGAGATAGCGACCAACGCAGCCCGCGCTGCTGTTCAAGCAATGACGAACTCGATGCCTGTTGCCGGTACCACCGCGTTTCCCCAGTCATCCTTGACAATACAGACGAAGGCACGGTCGACGCAAGTCCTGACCTGATGGTTCTACCGCCGCCACTGGGTAGCTGCCTCAAGCCGAAACCAGCATCCCATACGGACACGGGTTTCACGACATTCCTGCTTCCTATGTCAAACAAATCCAGTCCGGTAATTTTTTTTGATTTACATAAACTGCTACCAAGGAACTTTTCTATTGTAACTGACGAGGAGCCTGAGTGTTATTTTGACGCTCGAGAACTCTGTCATTAAAGTTAAGAAATTGTCCCAGCCAGCTGCTAAGATTACTGATATCGAACAGTGGACGACCGCTTTTACTATATACATGAGTGTTTTGACCCAGTCTGCCACGAGTTTAACAGATGGGGAGACTGTTCGCGTCAGCCATGCCGATACCGCCACATGTGCAACAGTTGCAATGGTTCCCACGCAGGATGTTTCTGTCGTACATTCAAACCAAAACCCGTCACAGACGACGACCGATCCTCCAAGCGCAGTCACAAAACTGCCAAGTCAACACATTAGAAGACAAACATTGTCTATTCCTACACATATTTCTGTATTTAACTTAGAAACTGCACTTACGGGGCACCCACACCCAAAGTTTGTTTTTCAGTTGTGCAACAATCTAAGGCATGGCGCGCGAATTGGTTTTCACGGGCAGCGTGTCCAAGGTTTTCAAAAAATTTGCGGACTGCTTTTGCCGATCCTGACGTTGTTTCTTCCAATTTGGCAACCGAGGTTTCTCTTGGCCGCGTGGCTGGTCCCTTTGATAATCCCCCATTTGCTGATTTTCAAGTTTCACCAATTGGCTTAGTACCAAAAAAGAATTCGAATAAATTTCGCACGATTTTTCACCTTTTGTTTCCTAAATTGGGCATGACCAGCATAAATTACTCCATTTCAAAAGAGGATTTCAGTCTCCCGTACGTCACTATTGATGCTATCGAAGGAATTAAGCGTTTCGATCAGGGGTTGTTTTCTCCGTAAGACCGATATTGAACCGCTTTTCAACTAATACTGGTTCACCCCGACGACTATGAGCTTTTGGGTATGTGTTGGTGATATAATGACAGGAGTGTTTGAGTTTGTATGTTTACTCGTCTAGTTCTATAAACGTACTCTCTCTTGTACTACACGCGGTCCCTTAATACCATCGTTCACAGGGTGTGATGATCACGTGGATACGACATCCCTCCTATACTTTAAAGTACTGATGTTCCATTTACCATATAATAACAAATAACATAATTAATATGAATAAATACAGGTGGCTATTGTTCTATGGTCCGTCTTTAATACAATCTTTCAGAACTTTAGGTTTCATAGTCTCTGAGCCAAGCTGGTGGCTGTCTTTCGCGTTCCGGTCTTGCCATTCGTAGTTCTGTATTAACATAACATTTTTTTTATTTATTTTTTTTAATTTTTTTTTTTTTTTATGTAATGCGCCGTTGAATGGCTGCACTTTTATGAGCTCTGTTTTATTTTGATAATTTATCCTTCTAAACTTGAACCATGTCCTCCGTACGCCCATATCATCTTAGTAATGGACTTCTAAAGAAGATCTGGCCACATTACCGAGGAAAACGAGCAGGAAAACTAGTGAAATCAAGGGAAGCGTTTCGCCACCATAAAATCGACATTGTGCAATCGAGAGAATCCAACCATGTCAAAGAAACATCACCAAATTCAAGGCTGTTAAAGACCCATAATCCAGCAAATTGTGTTCATATCGCTCCTTCGTATGTGGTACGATCGACAAATGGTCAGAAAAGGTGTTTGTACCTAGTGTTTTGCTTTCTAACGTGATGTCGTTAGCGCCGAAAATTGACGAAGTTCGGCATTGTGCCACGTATGCAAATCTCGACCTTGTTTGCCTAACCGAGACTTGGCTAAAAGAACACATCCATGACAACGTAGTCTCTATTAGCGGATTTACCTTGGTTCGGCTGGATAGGCAGTCGAGTATACATGGTGGTGTGTGTACGTATATTAAAGAATCGATTCAGTTTTCCCTGCTAGACAACCTAACCGATTCTTCCTTCGAGGTCCTATGGATTAAAATTTGTCCATCTCGTCTCCCAAGGCCTTAGCAGTATTGTTGTAGGAACAGTGTACCATCCACCAAGTGCGAATAATTCTGCCATGTTGAACTATCTCATGAATTGTCTCTCGTCTATTGAGTCTCAGCATCCGAACAGTGGTATTCTTTTGCTTGGAGACTTTAACAAACTTAACGTTGTGAATTTGAAATCTAGTTTTAAATTGAAGCAAATAGTTAGTTTCCCGACTAGAGGACAGAACACCCTGGATTTAATTCTAACTAATCTCCAAGATTTCTATAACGTCCCAGACAAGCGCCCACCATTTGGTTTATCTGACCACATGACCATTGAACTTAAACCAAAGACACGCTCCCAGCTCTCGAAGCTGCGGTTGACGGTTAAATCGAGAGATCTGCGTCCAAGTAGTCGTTTGGCTATGGGGACATATCTTCAACAGGTCAACGTTCCTGCCCTACTTAACACCGTGGATACATGTGCAGAGAAGGTGACGCTCTTTGAGTCAATTGTTAAGACTGGTTTAGACCTCGTACTCCCTCTCCCGCGATCTAAGACTATCCATTTAAATGAGCCACCGTGGTTTAATTCCGCTCTGAAAGACCTAATCAGAACACGCCAGAGAGCCCTCAGCCAAGGGAACTTACCGCAATTTCGCCTCCTAAGAAATCGCGTTAATCGTGAGAGAAATATCTGCCGAGCAAGATACTATGAAGCTAAAGTTGCCCACCTGAAGGAGTGCAAACCATCTGGGTGGTGGAAGGAGGTGAAAAAACTGAGTGGCATGTCACCAGCCTCGGGTGGACGAGTTGATATTATAAAATCTCTCCAACATATCGATGGGGCACCAAACGCGTCTGACCTGACCAATGTCATCAATGATGCCTTCATTCTTCCAATGAGGGAATTCTCACCACTCCCAGCCGACTTCCAACCTGAGCGGGATACCCCCACGTCCCCCCCCCCGGTTGCTGTCTCTGCGCACTCTGTTTTCATGAAATTGGCATCGTTGAACTCCACCAAAGCGCAAGGCCCAGATGGTGTGCCAATTTGGCTGCTAAAAGAGAACGCAGAATCTTGTCAAAAGTTGCGGAGGAGTTTGTAGGAATATGTCAAGCCGGCCATACTGAAGAAAATCGATGGAAACCAATTTGGGTCTGTTCCAAAGTCTTCGACGACGCAAGCACTGATTAGTATGGTACATACGTGGACAAAACATACGGATGGAAACAGCTCCACTGTCAGAGTCGTTCTCTTTGATTATAGGAAGGCCTTCGACTTGATCGATCACACTATATTGGCTGGAAAACTTACAAATTTGGATCTCCCTTATGGAATCGTCTGTTGGATCATTGACTTCCTGAAATGCTGCAAACAAAGGGTGAAGCTATCGCACGACTGAAAGTCGGAATGGAGAAACATACCAGCTGGCGTTCCTCAGGGAACCAAGCTGGGGCCATGGCTTTTTGTTCTAATGATCGACGACATAGATGTTACCAACACCGACTTGTGGAAATACGTAGATGACACCACCATTGCTGAGTCAGTACAGAAGGGGGAGACAAGCAAGATCCAGGACACTGTGGATGAAGTGACGGCAAAATCGTGTAGAAACAAGTTCCAGCTGAATAAGGCGAAATGCAAAGAACTCCAGATTTCCTTTGCGAGGTGCAAACCTCAATTCGCACCTATCGTTATCAACGATAACCCAATTGAAGTTGTGACAAGCGTCAAATTGTTGGGTCTGAACATCTGAAATAATCTCAAATGGAACTGTCATATTTCTGAAATCGTCAAAAAGGCGTCCACTCGACTGTACTTCTTGAGGCAGCTGAAACGGGCCAAAATTGCTGAGAAGGAACTCGTAATTTTTTACACCACCTGCATTCGCCCGATCACCGAGTATGCCTGCCCCGTCTTCCATAACGGATTGTGCAGGTATCTCTCAGACGACTTCATAGAAAGAATACAAAAGCGTGCATTACGAATAATTTTCCCATCTGCTAACTACGCCGAAGCACTGGAAGTTTGTGACCTACCTTCCCTATGTGATCGAAGGGAAACTTTGACAACCAAGCTCTTTGAGGAAATATGCAGCAATATGAGCCATAAGCTATACCATCTATTGCCTGAGCTCAACAAATCCACCGTTAATTTAAGAAACCGACGCAAATTTAACGTCCCTACGTGTAAGACAAACAGATTGAGAAATAGTTTTATATATAGTAGTTCAAGTAAAAACACTTTTTAATAGATTAGTTTTAATGCCCACTCATACATATATATTTATAAGTCATTATTGTAGCATACCATGTATATATTACGTTTTTAGGTTTTAAAATTTTGTGATTTTTAACAATTTCCAATTTTTATGTAAAGTTTATACTCAATTCAGCTTCAGCTTCTAGCTGCAATGCTATTAACTTAATAAATTATCTATCTCCATCTATCTATCTATCTATCTATCTATCTATCTATCTATCTATCTATCTATCTATCTATCTATCTATCTATCTATCTATCTATCTATCTATCTATCTATCTATCTATCTATCTATCTATCTATCTATCTATCTATCTATCTATCTATCTATCTATCTATCTATCTATCTATCTATCTATCTATCTATCTATCTATCTATCTATCTATCTATCTATCTATCTATCTATCTATCTATCTAGCTCCTTCATTGTCTTGTTCGACATTAACTGCTTCATAGTCAAATTCCTCTTCATCTAGCTTGCTCATCGGGGTCGGATTGTTCGTTTGTATCATTCTCAGCCTCGTGTACCTCCTCACGTCTAAAAGCCAAAGCAAAAATGATGTTCAAAGTTCTGAACAATATGGGGCCAAATTCCCTCCATGAGTTATTTACATACAAAGACGAACTGTTTCACTATAATCTTCGCGAAAGTCCCAGCTCAGTTTGTTTGCCGAAGCCACGCACAAACTGCATGAAAAAGAGTTTTATGTTTGACGGATCGGAGCTGCGTTATGGAACTCCCTACCAGCTGACTTAAGAAAAAGTAAAACACGGTCCTATTTTGAAAGAAAAATCGCGACTCATGCTTTTTAACTAAATTTTGTAAATATAGAAACTATATTTTTGTAATGTTATGTAACTGTTTATACTACTATTTGTTATTAACTATATTACTATATAATATTTCTTGTATTTGTATTTTAATTTTACACGCCTATCGTGGAAATCAGCATTTGCTGACGATATTAGCGTGGTTAAATAAAGTTAAATAAAGTTATTCATTCACCGTCACTTTTGATATTTGGCGTCGGTATAATTCCATATAACTTGCGGAACTTTGAAGCATCTCTTGTTATCGGCCAGTCTTTTCTGCTTGCAGTAATCATTGACCCCTTTATGCTTGTGATTGTTAATGGTGTTGGATCAAACACAGTTGTAAGCTATTACATGATCTCCGACTTTTAGATGATGTTCCTTGGCACCAGTGTCTCTGGAGATCATTTTGGCTTTAGTGCATACCACTTGTTGTCGGTCAACGACATCATCACAGTATGTCGTCATTGGTATAGTTTCGTTCGCTTTTCTTTGTCGTCGTGTTTGGTAAGACTGTAGAAAGGTGGTGGCTGCATCTCGCAGTGACGTCCCTTCCACATGGCCAGCTTGTATGGCTTCTTTCATGCACCTGTTCAATCGTTCAACGGTTCCGTTTGCTCGTGGCCACTCCGGCGTTATATGCTTTAACCCGAATCCCTGTTTCGATGCGAATGATTTGATCTCTGCTGATTGAAACGGTTGGCCATTATCTGACTGGCATACCGCCGGTATGCCTTTATTGGCGAAGATGCGTTGCATATGATGGTCAATCATCACGAATATGTACTCCCCGTTGGGGTATGGCCCTTGAAAATCCATTTCAACGAATTGTCATGGTACTTTTGGTAGTTCTGACGCTTTGATGGGCTCGTGGTGTCGGCTCATTCTTTGATTTGGCGCTCCACTTTGGCATCGAGGCCAGGGAACCAACAGAAATGTCGGAAGAAAGATTTTGTCCCTGATGGCCCTCGTGACCCAACTCGATAACTCGGCGTTGTAAGGTTTCCGGTACGATTAATCGTTTCCCACAGTAGATTACTCCGTCTATGACATGCAAGTCATATTTTACTTCTGTTGTCATATATGGCAGAAGTTCTTCATCTGCTTCATTCTGGCCGGTTTGTATGGTGTGCTGAAGTTTCATGAGGGTTGTGTTCTTACGTGTTTCCTCTCTGATTTCCTGTATGGTAACTGCTGCAGAGCTGTCGCTTCTCATAACTGTTTCGACCACGGTCCGAGCGAATTCATCAATTGCTTGGACGTTGCTTGAGCTGGGGCATGTTCTTGGATGTCTTGATAGGTAATCCGCGATGTTGGTTTTCCCTAGGCGATATTCCACAACAAACTCGTACTCCTGGACATCCGTGATGAACTTCTCGATGCAGGGTGGTAGGTCGCCTGCAGTTTTCTTGAACATTGCTTGCAGTGGTTTGTGGTCTGTGACCACCTTGAATTATTTCCCCCCAAGAGATGTTTTCTCAGCTTCTTAATCCCCCATCTGATGGCTAGAGCCTCTCTCTCGGTAGTTGAATAATTGGATTCTGGTAGGTTAAGGCTTCGGGATTTAAATACCACAGGTCGGAAACATGATGTCGATCTTTTCTGCAAAAGAACGGCGCCCAGACCACCGAGACATGCATCTACCACGAGTTGCGTTTCTCGACCAAGTTCGTATGGTTGCAATAGCGTGTCTTCTTGTAAGGCTTGTTGTAGCTTTTCAAAGGCATGTTGGTGTTTCTCTTCCCAGCCCCATGTGCCTTTGAGCAAGTCTCGAAGAGGCGCTGTGATTTTGGCGTAGCTGGGTATAAATCGCTCGCTAAACCCTGTCATGCCCAAAAGTGATCTGAGCTCTTCCTTACTCTTCGGTCGAACGGCGAGGTGGATGGCCTCTACTTTGGTCGGGTCAGGTTTGATACCTTCCTTGTTGAAGATAAGTCCGACGAATAAGGTTTCTTCCACGTCGAACTGGCACTTCTTTGTCTTGACTGTCATGCCGTTGTCTTGTAATCTTGTGAGGAAAAGTTTCAGTGCTTGGTCGTGTTCTTTCACAGGGCCAGCTATCAGGATGTCATCTGCGATGTTGATTTGGTTTGGTATACCTGCAAGGATGTTTCGCATTTCGTTTTGTAGGATGTCCTGCGCAGACTTTGTACCATAATTCAGTCGTTTATAACGATACAACCCTTCTGGTCCGTAGAAGGTCGTAATCGTGCGTGATGCTGGGGTAAGCTCGAACTGGTGATACGCTTCGCGTAAATCCAATTTAGGAAACTTCTTCGCACCGTGAAACTTGTTGATCACGTCTTCCATCGTTGGTAGTTGTGTGTATGGACGGAGGATAGCCTTATTTGCCATCCTCATATCCACACACAGGCGGACCTGATCAGAATTTGGTTTCGGAGCGATGACTGTCGGGCTGACCCAACTGCGTGCTTCGTCGTCTGGCACTTTCTCTATAATTATGTCTTGATTTAGTAGGTAGGCAATCTTTGCTTCTGCTTTGGCCGCAAGGTTGTATGGTACTCGTCTTGGCTTTTGGACGACTGGTGTAACAGTCTCATCTATCATTATGGTCACTTGTTTGCAGACGGCTTTCCCGATATTTGAGCAGAAGACTTCGCTGTGAGTCTCTAAGATTTCTCTTATGTTGGGGCGTACTTCCTGCGATACTTCTGCAAGGTTTCCTTTCTCGCCGATTTGTTGAAAAGGAATTTCTCGTTGTAGTGGACAAGCCCGAGCTTTCTTAATGAGGTTTCCGACAAGAGTGGGTAAGATGACGCTTCCTTTGTGACAACGACGTTAGTTTCCAGGCTCTTTTCACCGGCACGTAATACTGCTTGAAATTGGCCGACTAGGTCAAGGCTTCGGCTGCTGCCATACGCAAACAACTTAATTGGAGATGGAGTGTCGTTCGTCCATGATGTCTCTTGTGGCGCCTGTGTCCGGTTGCCATGTAACGTCATGACCATTGGTTTTGACTTTAACCAAAGCTGGGCTTTTTCCAACTTAAAAAACCTGGTCATCTGATGTAGCTTGGCCATACTCTACTTTTGTGTTGTTTGCCAGATGTTTCGATCCCGGGAGTCCTGGAACCATTTCCGCGACCCTTGCTACCCGCTCATCACACTAACAAAATATCCCATACATCAATTTCATCTGTAATACAAAATAACATAGCCTCCATATCTTTAAAAGCTTCTAGGACAGCGTCGGCCACGGTTGAAATCCAAATATTACCAGGGGTAAGTCACGTTGGCCGCTGGGGTGGGTTGGTGGGCTATCAACTACCACACAGGCGGCAAAAAGACAAAAGATACTATATGACTGAAGCGCATGCATATAAGGGCATAGCGCCTCGCTTCAGGCTCCCCAGCGTGAGAAATCTGTTTCTCGATTCTTTCATACTTCAGCCAGTGAGAAACTCTAATTCTCCGGCTGGGTTGCCGTGTAAGTCTGCCACCGCAAATGACAACATATAGTGAATTGGATAACAAAGTAGATCAAAAGTCACAGTTCTAAGCTCTTAGCTACTCTTAAAAGTACATTTTCATTTCTTTAATGTACATGTTCATGTTCATGGACACTTCTGAACACCATCCACCATGCCTTTGGATGAGTCTATCTGAAACTCCCCGAGCAACTGCTTCTGTGGTGCCTCTGGAACGAAGACTATGTAACCTATATTTGGATAGATCCAAACCAATGGCCTTCAGTTGTTTTGAGAGTAATTCTCTTGCTCGAGAGTAGGTCATTGCTGCTTGTCTGAGTGACATACCACCAGCTGTATGGGACACTTTCCTAAACACATAGTCATCCTTGTGTCTGCCTTGTGCAAAAGAACTTTTGCATTAACTTCACAAGACATGTACAGTTTCGGGTACTAGCTACATGTATAAGAATCCACGAACCCTCACGGTATTGATCATTCTTCCTCTTTTGTAGGAAAAGCCTCATGTGATCCTCTTGAAACACAACATCTCGCTTTCTCAGTTGTGATAGGTCATCCTGTCGCAAAAACCCACCAAATCCCAGTGTTATTAAGCATGTGATCTGCAAGTTACTAGGAGGCCTTTCTTTACTCACTGCCCATGTTCACTACTTCTTCCAATCTTCCCTCAAGTTCATTGAACCACTCACAGGATGTATCTCTCAGCTAGGGGTCCCTGACTCTCAAAGTAGTTTATGCCACTCACAGCTAGACAGGCCTCACACAGGCCATGTGCCTCACACAGGCAATGTGCCTCTCACAGGCAATATACCTCTCGCGCGCAACATGCCTCTCGTAGGCAGGCAATGTGCCTCTCACAGGCAATGTGCCTCTCGCAGGCAATTTGCCTCACACAGGCAATTGTGTCTCTCACGGGCAGTTGTGTCTCTCACAGACAATGTGCCTCTCACAGGTGATGTGCCTCTCACAGGCAATTGTGTCTCTCACAGACGGGTGTTGGGTGCAAGTAAGTGCGTCTCTCACATAGATAAAAGGCTTGATGTTCGTTGTATCTTGTGCTTGGTTGAAGCGTACTTTGAGTGCTAGAACTCGATAGGATGGAATGCTAGATCCAAAGAGGCATGAATGCTCCACTGCTGGAATAAATGTGTTTTCAGCCAGTGGAATGTCCAACCACTTTATGATCCAACTTCCAAGGCATGGGTTGTCTGCCATCTATTGACCACAGAGGGACAAACAAATTACTATCTTCATTAGTACACAGGTGAGAAATAACTTTTCCTAACAAGAATGGGGAGGAAACATCCAGTTGTTCTCCCCTTTCCAGCTGACGGTGAATGCATTGACTGCCTCTGTGCGAGGACTCAACCACTGGCTGCAAAATCTGCGGATCTGCTGTGTATTGAATGACGCGAATCTGTCCATTGTGCATGTGTGGGCCCCATAAGATATCTAAGGCAGCAAAATGCAAGGGATTGAGCATGCATGTAGTCATCTTCACTGATAAGCTTCGATGAGCTCCCAATCTGTAGTAATAGTTCGACATTCCTGTTATCAGTGCGGTGTCGAACTTCCTTACCATGGAACTGGTCAGTGTATGATAACAGAACAAGATGGGTGGCCCGAAGTTCCCTCCATGTGGAGCTCTGCTCAGCTTCTTTTGGGGTCCATGATCCCTTTGCAATCTGTCCTGCAATCTGGATGCAATAACCACCCCGTCCAGTATTGCTGGCATCTGAATATGTAAGGACCTCTGGAATGGGGTCAGACAGCCATATCTTCTGATCATGACACTCTTCAAAGCTGTCTAACCAGAATTTAATCTCTGTTATAAACTCATCAGACCATATTCTTCTGTTTTCCGTCGGTTATTAACTTTCGCGTAATAACCTCATTCTCAAAGCAGGCGGTGGTATTTGATTGTTTCCGGGGGAAATGCGGGGTTGAAGTGTAGGTCTTTATTGAAATAAAAACCGGGTACCAGGTAATTCCTTTAAAATAATAACCTCCAAACGACTTACTTAAAATTAAAATTAACATTGCAAAATTAATTTAATTCATATTTTAAAGAAACACACGCATCTATCCATATATTTATCTTAATCGAAAACACACTAACGCCCAACTAAACAACCAAAAACAGTGAACTTACACAGTGAAGTTCACGAGTTCAAGTTTAGGTTAATAGTAATATTATATTGTTTTTTCTTATCTTCTGTTTGCTCTTCGCCTTCGGCAGGCTTTTTCTCCTCCACCCTCGACAGGGGCAACTTCTTTTTGACTTTGTCGAATTCCCGTACGAAACATTCTGCAGTTCTTCGCTCGTTCTCTTGTAAGCTCGCACAGCTAGACTCCAGTGGCCTAAAACGAGTGACATCAGTGACTTAAGTTCTAGTGATAAAATCAAACAAATTATCAAAATCACTGATTTTAGACAGATTCGACTGAAACTAACATATACCTACCTAATCTATGAAATAAAACCATGAACAGTTCAAAGAATATAACATTTTATGAAGTATGATCGACATCATAACTAACCTGTCTTTTCACGTATAACACTTTCGCGTCGTATAATCTCGTTCGCCGACATGTGTATGAGAGGCGTTTTAAAGCAACGGATAGACGTGTCATGTAGCGCCATTTTTTCTCTGTTCGTTCACCACGCTTTTAAAGCTCCCACCGCCCATTCATCTTTGTACCGTAGCCACAGGTACGGTATAGATTGTCGAACTCATTTCTGTATTTCAACATTGTCTAACAAGCGATTAATGTCGAGATAAACGAATTTTGAGTGATAGATAGTTCTTCGTCACTGTCCTCCATAGCTTATTCCTGCTTATCACTGTAGAGAAAACAAATGCAAGATAGCATTGTGAAGCGCATGCATGCTTGCCCGAACGCATGCAATAAATTTCATAAACAACTAACTAAATATTGCTAAATAAAAGAACTAATTCCCATATTAAAACAGAACAAATCGCTTTCTTTTTAAAATCAAACTCTCAGTCGTATAAATTTTTGATATAGAAAACCTCCAGAAAACAAAAGAATATGGTCTGATGAGCATATAAACAAGTTAAAAGTCACGGGATCGGTTTTTATTCAACTGCAAAGACCTCGCGCTTCGGGCTCGGTCTTCACAGTTGAATAAAAACCTCTCCCTGGGCTTTTAACCTGTATTAATAGCATCGTGATTGAGGTACACTCTTTCCCCCCACGAGGTGGTGGACATCAGGTTACGGTTAGAGCCACGGGTCCACAATCGGGCTATAGGCCCCAGAGCTAGTCCCATAGATAGAATGGTGCCAGTCAGCTTTGCTATACTATATGCTGTGGTCTGATAGTTATTAGACTGGATGGTGTGCAGCTGGTTGTTCAGGGTGACAATCCGTCTCTCTGGTACTCTAAAATGACCTTCAGCTAAGTTAACTATAAAACCTAGCACTTCTCCCCACTGTGTTAGTTCCCACAAACTTTTATCAGGGTGCCAAAGGAACCCACTCTGTTCGACATCACTTCTCATTCTCTTCGAGACTGCCTTTGCTTCCTGTATTGAAGAGTGGCCCCAAATCCCATCATCTGCCAATGTTTAAGTAAAGCCTGTTGAACCTTCGTGAAAATATATGGGGCAGTCGCTAACCCAAACGGAGGAACTGTGAACATGAAAAAACGCTTATCACTCCCTTCACCATGAAAAAGCCAAATATTGCCAATGCGGGGCGAACATGTCAACATGGTGATACCCTGACTTATAGTCGAATTTGAAAATCCGATCTCCGGGTATTGTATACAATACAATACAATACAATACAATACAATACAATACAATACAATACAATACAATACAATACAATACAATACAATACAATACAATACAATACAATACAATTCAATTCAATTCGACACGACACGACACGACACGACACCATACCATACGATACCATACGATACGATACGATACCATACCATACCATACCCTACCCTACCCTACCCTACCCTACCCTACCCTACCCTACCCTACCCTACCCTACCCTACCCTACCCTACCATACAACACAATACAATACAATACAATACAATACAATAATATATATATATATATATTATTCACCGTCTGGGAGGTCCGTATAGAGAAATATTTCCCGAGGTCTCAAAAACTGCCCGAGGACACAGGCCGAGGGTCGTTTTTGAGACCGAGGGAAATATTTCTCTATACGGACCGACCAAAACGGTAAATAACTTTTTTTTTAATTATCTTCGCTTGGTTATTTGGTCTTCATCAGTGTTTAGAGTGAATAAAAAAGGGAAGTTTCTGCTGTTTCTTTCGAACAAGGAAATTAGATTTTAGGTCTCTTTCACGGATGAAAAACTCGATTTCAATATTTTTGATTTCGTTTAAGTTTATTTTCAAACGTTTTTAGAATATTTTACGGCCTATAAAACACATTTAAAAAAAATTATTTCGAGCGGTCCGTACGGGCTCATGCGGACCGCTCGTTAGCCAATCAGAAAGCAGGATTTGGTAAAATACCGTCAGAAAAAAAAAATAATATAATATAATATATATAACAAGTATAGGTTAGTTACCGAGAAGGAGGTAGCTAAGCTATAATCGAAATATAGTAAGGTTAGATATACTGCCGAAACAGAGAACGTAAGAATCTAACGACGTTTCGAGCGAAGGCCCTTCGTCAGATAACCTGAGTATCAGACATTATTCTCGTCCTCCGCTAAAAAGCAAGTGGAGGCGAGGCAGGCGGGCGGGCGAGAAGACGAGAAATAAGCCTGATACAATTCTTTACCTGGCCGTTTTCCGCCTCCAAATGAATTTTCTGAATCTCCAATCGACGAAGCTTCAATCGCACAATCCAGCCGTTCCAAGTTTGAAATTTGTTGTTTCCTTAGATATTCAAGCCGACTCAAGTCAATCACAATCAGATCAAATCATATACAAACCAATCAGAATAGAGCTTTTCGGACTATAGCCAATCAGGACGATTTCCAAAATCTGGAAGTACTGCACGAACTTTTAACGACATTTGTATCAGGCCATAGTTTACAATTGGCCTGATTACAGGTTATTCGTCAGAGAGAAACGTTTCTTTCTGACGAAGGACCTACGTTCTCTGTTTCGACTAGAGATCAGTGGTTTCGGCAGTATATCTAAACTTACTATATTTCGACTGTTGTTTCAACACTGCCTCAGCGCGCTACTTTTCTTTCACTATTTGGCAACTATAACTTAGTTACCGACGGATTGGCCGCCGACCTTCCAGGTATATATATGGCCGGTGTCACAGGAAATATGTCCCCCCCCCCAAAAAAAATGTGTCCCTCCCGGAAAATGTGCCCCCCCCCCCCAGGGACACATTTCCTAGGAAATATGTCCCCTCTTCGGAAATTTGGCCCCCCTCAGAATGATTCCTTACAGGATAATTGATATACGTGTAATGTGGACAACACTTTTTAAAAGTAAAAAAATATATTTCTGAATGATAAGTTATAACAGCTAAATATATATTTACAAAAACTACAATATACAAACTTATTTCGAAGTGGCTATAGGTCCGGCAACCGGAGCTCGTTCAAGAAAAACTAAAGGTCCGGCAATCGATTCCGGAGTATCAGCGCGGCCTGAAAGTAGCGAGACCGCTGAGTGGGACGTAGCGAATTTCTGTTCTATCACTGACAACTAGCATGTGTATTAGCCACTCAAAACGTCAGCATTTCTTTACTAAAATCTTGGCAGTTCACAAAGGTTGTTGCTTTATTGCTATTGTTATATCGAAAACACTACCAATGCAGCAGTCTACCTTTTACATTCGACGTTTACTCGATCTCATCAGTTTAGAAACCTCTTGGTAAACCCTTTCTTTTATATATAGGGCGGAATGAGACAAACTAAGGCAAACCATTACGCTTCCCATGTAACCGGGCCATGTAAATAGTAAAATCGTACTGTTGTTTTGACCACCGACCGATAAGAGAATTTCGTGACACGAGTTAGGTCAGTTAGCTGGGATAGCCGGCTCATGTAATGTGCAAGGTTTTACCTTTGGTTCAAGGTTACTATACATGAATTAAAACATTCTCATAACGTAAAAAAAGCTTTGCTAATCGAAGCCATCACACATTCAATGACAGTATTTGAGTATACACTGGTTGACACAGCTGAGTTGAGTGAATCGAAGAAGGAAAGATATTAAGAAAACACGCAAACACGTGTTACGACAGTTACGTTTAATCGGAATCTGTCTGCGCTGGTACTGGAACCGATTGCCGGACCTTTAGTTTTTCTTGAACGAGTTCCGCTTACCGGACCTATAGCCAACTTCGAACTTATTTATTTAATAAAAACTTTGGCTTAATTGGACTGCCACTAAAGTAATCATTTTTACAAAGTTTTGATGGCGTAACACATGAATGGCAAAGCCATTCCTGATCATTCTCAGGAAAAGAACTTAAATCAAGACAAGGCAGATGGTACCAGTTGTCACAAAGATTACACTGAACCATATCACCATATTCTGGAAAAAAACAAGTACAAAATGTCTGTATGACTAATTCATGCGGTTCCTTAGCATTTAACACGGCTGTTTCACGAGCACGAGGGAACGAGGAGATTTCTCTTCTTTCCAAACAGCTAAATAAGTGGCTTCTCATTTTTGACTGATCGAATGACACTTCAGTCAAATAAGTGTACCCAAATAACCCGGTGACATTCGATGTGAAGCCGGCCTGCATGCGACGTCGATAAAACCGCGATAACACTGTGCAGCTGTTTCTCGGTTGACTCCGTCAGGTCATCAAATAAAGTATCGTAGACAGTGAGCTACTGCTGACCCCCAATATCCAGTATTTCGTTGTCGAAATTCCCGGCAGCTCACCATTTTCTTGCTTTGTTATTATAGTATATTTTGCCGTTTTTCAAAAAACGGTATATATACGGAAGTATTTATTATGCATGGTAGTCATGATTCGCAAACTCAGTAGACGCCTTTTTTCAATGAGCGATGACTCTCAAAAGCGATCCGTATTGGTCATACTGGTGTAGTGACGTTTCAAGCGCAGCCCTTCATTAACCTCGAGCCAACACGCTCTTTAGAAAGCAAAAAAGAGTTTCTTATCTAAATACAGTATTTAGATGTTATAATTTATCATTCAGCAATGTATATTTTTTACTTTTAAAAAGTTTTGTCCACATTACACGTATATCAATTATCCTGTATTAAGGAATCATTCTGAGGGGGGGGGGGGGGGGGGGGACAAATTTCCGAAGAGGGGGACATAGGAAATACGGAAATATGGAAATATGTCCCCCCTGGGTGTTGGGTTTGTTTGTTGTTTTTTTGCGGGGAGGGGACGATTCTCGTGGACATCTGGTGTTTCTGCGCAGTCTCTATGCACTCATTCCCGGGTCACTGATGGCGCAGAATTCGTTTTCGTACTGACCATTAGTTTAATTTTGCAACACCCCCCCCCCCCAAAAAAAAAAAAATGAAAAAAAACCAAACCAAATTGTATGTGGCTTTTGTCAAGCATGCAATCGTCATCCTGGCGAATGGAGCGTCGAAGATTGTAGAAACATTGTATAACTTTTGACTAATAAAGATTTATCACACTTGGATCGAGAATCAAATTTCAGGGCTTATTGTATTTGTATATACGAACGTTTCGGCGATGCGACTTTCATACGTACAGGTAAACTAACACCAAATAATTCAACCACAATGTGACAGTACTACCTTACAGCTTGTAACGTTGATATGGAGAACCAAATTAAATTGTCCACATGTTGGAGGAACTTTAACAAAGGAATCTCATTAACAGCTATTGTATTGGAGTATGTTTTCCTCCAACATATAGTCGCCGTATCTTTGTCTTCTGAATCTCAAGGGATTGATTGGAAACCACCAATGCCGCTCTTTCGTCTGCTCTTAATTTCGATAAATACTTCATCACATTTGGCATTTAACGGCGAAACACATAAGCTCGGTAAATTTTATCTTATTTTTTCCTTTATTACTTGTTTGTAGTTACCATACAGGCTATGGTAAAGTAAATTTAAAATAACGATCATCAGTGGCTGCAGATGTTCACTGCTTATTATTTCTGTTTTGAAAAACAAAAGTGGCGCGACGTGAAGAGTTGTAAGTCTTGTAAATCTGTTGTGATTTGATCTGCCACGTGTTATACATGTGTTATCGATGGCTATTAGGAAAACAACGACAAAGGTTTCTTACTGAATTAATTTAAAATTATGCATGGCTTCCTCTTGTTTTTCAAAACAGAAATAATAAGCAGTGAACATCTGCAGCCACTGATGATCGTTATTTTAAATTTACTTTACCATAGCCTGTAAGGTAAGTTTCAGTTCTGCGAAGTCACTGGGCAGTGATATATTTTAAATATTGCTTGAGAGCTAGAAAATCTGTACAAGAAATTGGGTTGCTTCAGGTATAATATATGATTTAAAATGTATTAAGAATGCATTATTTTGTGATAAGTGCTTTCTGTAGCTCAAACGCAACAAATGGGGTAAATCCATGCACAGGTATATACTTTAACTTTTACATCTTATAATTTAACATTCGTAGAAACAGAATTAGTTCGTTTTCACGTTTTGAGTATAAAAATAGAATTGTTATACAAGTAATATAGATGGAATTGGGGTTTCGACTGCGCATACAGTCTGAGTCGGGATAAAACGCGGTTCATTTATAACATGAGGCTGAAGCAGCCGTAGTAAACATAACTGCATTTCTGATTTCAGAAACTTTTTAGTGTTTATAGGTTAACTTTAATTTCAGTGTTTCTAGATCGTTAGTCTATACGAGCTGAGATCGGTTCAATCGCATTTCACAAGTAGCCGGGAACAGATGCAGGTCGACATCGCGGAAATCTCGCAACAAAGAGCCAGAAAACTTGAATCAATATACGTACATCGCGTTTATTCAAGTCAAGCTTTAAGTTTTGATGATCTTTGTGATGAACCTTGGCCAGAAATAAAGACTTTTTTATCAAGTCTAGCTCGTGGAAGTTTTGTTGCAGACGTTGGTAAGATTATCTTATCTGATGTATATACAATGTACACAACTCAACGTGTTCTTTATTAGATCCAGTTTAGAAAATAATGTCAGCTCAAATATTTTCGCACATGCATTATCAGTCTCAATTCAAATTATTATGTGCAGGTACTGATTCTTGAATCTGGGACTGTATCACATTAAAGATTTCATGTACTTATTTTAAATATGTCTGTTTTGATTATGTTATAAAGCCTGCGCTAAACGTCGCACAATAGACGAATTTACTATTCAGACGAATTTAATTCGAATTAATTTCGTCGGTATAATGCGACGTAAAATGCGACGTCGAGTTAAACGTCGAATTTCAGTCGAATTTAACGGGTTTTACTTGGACCCGTGGAGCCTGAAAACAATTTCTTGAAAACTTGGTGCGAATTGTCACATGCAGATAGAAGAGAAACATTTAATTCGACGCGACGATAATTCGTCGTGTAACTCGAACACGCATTATCGTCGCATCCGTCTGACTCAGACGAATTTAATCCGTGAGTCGAATAATTTAATCGAGTTTTTCGTCGCAGTTTCGTCGAATAAAATTCAAACAATTAAATTCGTCTGAATTAAATTCGTCGATTGGGCATGTTTATATGGAGGCGAGTTACCCGGCCAGCCGAGTTCCTCGGCACATGGGCTAGTTCCCCGGTCGGTTGCACAAACACAAACAGTGTTTGTATGAGACCATTAACCGTGATGAGACAGACGGGTAACTCGCTTTGACGGGAACTGAGAACTCGGCACTGCAACTCGGACGCTCTAACCATTGAGTCATTGGCAGCCGGGATCTCGGCAAAGCGGGATATAAACATTTCCCCATATAAACACTTTTCCCCGCGGGTAACTCGGCACAGGCTAACTCGGCATAGCGGGATGAATTTTCTATATTGGTTACTTCATGTCACTTTCGTTGATGATCCTTTTACGGGTTATAAATCCATGTCCTATATTCACGAATTCATTGGTTAGGATTAGGGTGTGTGTTGGGGTCAGGCTTTCATGAAGTACCTGGGTTATTTAGGACATGGAATTATTACCCTTTTATGGTTAGAATTGCATGCTGGATAATCAGGGCAAACTTGATAAAACAGACAAGAAGCAGGCGTGGGCATTGTATTGATGAGTCAAAGAAGATACTAAAAACGAGTTTTATCGAAGAAATTTCAACAATTTATCATCAGTGGATAAAGAGAACGGTCATTAAGGGATTTTGTGTCGTCTTGGTGTTCATTTGTAGCTTAAAATGTAATTTAATATCGTTCGGTTACCACATTCCGGAGTTGTTAATTACCTTTTTCTTTATCCACTGATGATAAATTGTTGAAATTTCTTCCATAAAACTCGTTTTTAGTATCTTCTTTGACTCATCAAACGCCTGCTTCTTGTCTGTTTATATTATCAAGTTTGCCCTGATTACCCAGCATGCAATTCTAACCGTAAAAGAGTCTATTACAACCATAGAAATAATAGACCCAGAATGCGTGCTCTGTCACGTGACAGGTGTAGATCCGCCATTTTGAATTTTGCAAGGGGTGGGATAAATATACAACAATGATCGCCTCTCAAAATAAATAATTGGAGGACGTTTCATAGGGATAAATTGGATACATGCAGGACAATAAATCAGCCACATACACATTAGCATAAAATGAAACAATTTGCAAGACACTTGCTTTATTAAACGCACTAAAAACTATAAGTTCAAAATTATATTTCGATCAATTCACCACAATTACAAAAAGCAACAAAAAGATAGGCTCATGCTAAACTTGAAACTCAGAAATTGTCTGCATCAAAGCCCGTTTAAAATAAAATAAAATAATCAAATACGTAATGGAAACTAGGAGAAAATCTTAAGAAAAACACGGATTTAAAATGTCAATATAAATAGATGTCGAAAAACTGATCTATAAAAAGTATGACAGGTGCATAAACATATTTTATATTTCAAAAATCACAAGCTAGAAATCCCTATTAGATTGGATAAAAAAAAATAAAACACTTACTACATTACCAGAAATTTGGGTCATTGTGCCGCTTCTCTCTGTCAGCGGCTATATTCGCCTAATAATATAATTATGTTTCTAGAATTTCTAATGAGTGTGACTCTACTGTATTCTAGTGTTTCTCATTATTCAGGTCATTGAGTTCTTTAGAATTCGCCTAAATCGTGCATGTTAAGGACCGTGAAATCAAGCAAGTTCAAACGCTTTTGGAAGTACTATTCTAGAAACAAATGAGGACTTTTATTTGCTCTGGAAGTAGACTGACTCATGCGGAATGCAACGTGAGTCGGGCATTTAGTATCGCCCGTAACGTTGTTGGTCAATTTGGCCAATTTCTGGAACCTGTTTGCAAAGATTACTATGGCTGCACTATGGATAGTGGCACTTTCAGTGCAAAAATAAGACGAGCTAGGGAAGTACTCTGTCATCGAAGTAAGCAAATGTTTTTTAGTTATAACTGTTCCTTAGTCCATGCTGAAGTCAAATGGGGCAATCGGGCAAAGAAGAAATATGTCACCGTTTAAGCAAAATTTGAATTATTATGTGCTCTCCTTATTATTTACTGTTGAGAATACCCATTATTATGGTCCTTAATACGCACGCGCGCCACCATCTTGTCCCAAATTTCTGGATTAATCCTCGACACTCAGTATAAATCACATACAGATTGGCAAGTGGGAATCATTCAAATATAATGTAAAACAGTAAAAACACTAAAACCTCGACTAAAACCAGTCGTATTAAAAGGCCGCTATCGTCGCCATTTCTACCTCCAGAGTTTGATGTTCGAAATGTTTTGGCGAAGGATATTGCACTTCTGCCTTTATCTTTAAATTCACTAATCCAGTAAATTTCCCGGCGTGAAAAACAAAGAAATTCATTGCTAAAATACATCCATTGTCCACTCCACACCGGTTACCAACCGCGGCCGTGTAAAAAAATGTTAAAAAGTCCTAGGGCAAGTTCCTTTTGCCGTTATAAATCCGCCATTTTGTGCGACAATTTTTTGACTGACAGGAAATAGGAGCCCGCATTCTAGGTATATTATTTCTATGATTACAACCCGCCAGGTAACTCGCTTTCATATAAACAGGCTAGACCTGTGCTAAACGTCGCACAATAGACGAATTTAATTGTTTGAATTTTATTCGACGAAACTGCGACGTATAACTCCATTAAATTCGTCTCGGCATTAAATTCGCCTGAGTCATACGGATAACGCATTAATGCAACGATAATGCGTGTTCGAGTCTCGAACACCCATTATCGTCGCATCACAGGTCGAATTATTGTCGCGTCGAATAAAATGTTTCTCTTTAGCATGTCGCTAAACATGGAGGTGTGTTTCTGAGCTCGTCGGAATTAAACGATATTTTGCTTTGGGCGAGCCAAGTCCTATTAAAATATACTTTATAGTAATATCGTATGAGTATCTTCGAGTTTTTATAGTTGTTTATTGAGCTTTAATATTACATAAATTGTAAAATGTCCCGTATCACGAGAACAAGTCAGTCGAGCGTCTCTACAGGTATAGGAGATGAGCTTCAAAAGTATTTTGAATCTTCTGCTTTTCTGGCTACCATGAAGAAGGTGCTTATGGATGTTTTGATGGAAGAATCTTTCCAGAAAGTTATTAATGATGCTGTGGATACAGCGGTGTTGAAGGCTGTTGGGCCTTTGAATGAAAAATTGGCCGAAGTAGATTCGCTTATACAGCGAGTAACAAAATTGGAAGAGAAGATGGGCGACCTCGAATCGAACTTATCGGTGGCACAGAAAGAATCACAATCTGCTATGGAGAAAGTCAGTGATAATGAACAGTGCTCGAGGAAGTATAATTTACGGTTTGTTGGCATCGAAGAGAAGGCGGAAGAAAACTGTGCTGATTTAATCGTGAAGTTTTGTAATGAGAATTTGGGAGCGGTCGTTTCTGTGAATGACATTGATCGGGCACACCGTATTGGAAGAAAGCAGAAAGGAAAAACGAGGGCTATAATTGTGAAATTCAAGAACTACAGTTCCAAAGTGGTGAAAGCATAGAAAATATCTAAAGGGAAGTGAGTTTTATATTAATGAAGATCTAACACAAATTAACATGAAGCTGTTTAACTTCAGACGTAATGACGCAAGACGAGTTAAATCTATTTGGTTCACTGATGGCAAACTTTTTGTGCGTGGCGAAAATGACAAAATTGTTAGAGTTAGGAACAAGATAGACTTCTAACGTTTTAATTTAGTGTGAGTTAATTAGAGGCCCTTAGCCTAATATCTTATTTCTTCAAGCTTTAACAACTGAATTAGTTATTTGCATGGTTTTTGAATTACTGTTTATATATAGTCTTATTATTTCTCGTTAGTACTTTGCTTGTTAGTTTACGTAATATATTTGATTCTGGTTACTCGATTTATGTTTCTAAGCAGCAGCAGCAGGTGAGTAGTTTTGATTATTTTTTGTGGTTCTACGTAGATAATGGGGGTTAGTTTGGAATTATATAGAGCATCGATCGGCTTATTTAACTGCCACATTTTTTTTGTTTCAAGGATAAATTTTTCATCTGCATTTTTATTCATAATAGTGAGTTGCATGCACTTTCTGATGTTGTTAGCTCTTTTCTTCTTGATATGTACAGATATTGAATTGAATCCGGGACCTCTAATTTAAAACTTGCCCACTTAAATGTTCGTAGTTTGAATGCGGCCAACAGGTTTGAAGAGATCGCTTCCATCGTCTTAAATCAAAAGTTCGATATTTTTGCGTTATCTGAGACATTGGTTGAATGATTCTATCTCCAGTGATCTGTTTTGTATTCCTGGTCGGAGGTGTGGCTGTGTATATCCCATCAACAATCACAACTAAACGTATCAATGATTTAGAGTCATGTGATTTTGAATTGTCATGGGTAGAATTAAAAATAGGTTCTAATAATTTGATTTGTGGAATCTGCTACAGACCTCCAAGTAGTCGGATTCCGATACCAATACTGGATTCTTGGAGAACTTGCAAACTTGTTTGGATAAAATTAATATTAATCCCGATACGCTTGTCATTCTTATTCGCGATTTCAATGCACACTATGACTCTTCGAATTTATCTGAATGTTCAAATTTTTTATTCTGTTCAATGTTTTATTAAAGAATCTAATCGTTTTAAAATTACGTGAGCCTTGATTTTGTTTGCCATCATCAGTCAGCAATTTAAATTTAATATTATATTAAATTTATTCGTAAACTAATTATGCAATGTTCTGGTTGAGTTTTATATATACACATATTATTATTGTAATTTTTAGCTGTAGTGAGCCCCCTTGATGAGCAGTTTTGCTCTCGGGGAAAACTTATTGAAAATTAAATATTTATAAAACAAAAAAAAAGAAAAAAAAAGAAAAAGAAAGTCTTCTGTATGTGACAATTTAGCCTGCGCGACAGGCATTCTGCTTGCGAGTGACAATTCGGCGCCACGAGTCCAAGTAAAAACAATTAAATTCGACTGAATGGTTCCAAGATAATCAACTAACACTTAATTTGAAAAAGACAAATTATATAGTTTTCAAGTCCAAAAAAAAAGAAATTGACAAATTCGATAAAGATAACTGCATTAAATGATAATCAATTAATGCAAGTTAAAGAAACCAAATTTTGGGAAAATGGGAAAAAACTTGAAAAATAGTTTGAAAACATGACTATTTAGATGCGTCCATGCATCCATACATTTGATAAGTACGATAAAGCATTCGCAATTTACTATACGGCTCGCTTGCATGCAGCTAGCCTTGTAAATCACATACAGATCGCTGCTCATACTTTATCTATTACTTATATTCCGCGCTTCGCATACAAGGCCATCCTCAAAATACTACATGTACATTTTTCGTTAATGTAAATTTCAATTATATAGGTTGTGGAAATGGAAAATATCTAAACGTAAGAGATGACATCGTTGTTAATGGATCAGATATTTGTAAAGAACTATTACAATTAGCTCATGGGCGTAACAGGGATGTTATTAGAGCGAACAGTTTGTGTTTGCCTTATCGTTCTGGTTCTATGGATGCCGTCATATCTGTCGGAGTCCTTCATCATTTTGCTTCACCACAACGTAGATTGAAAGGTGTTATGGAGCTAGCACGTCTTCTTAGACCTGGGGGGAAAATGCTTATTTATGTGTGGGCATGGGAACAGAAACAGAGAAAGGTATTTAGCACTTTTTCTAATTGGTAGCACAATGTCAATGTGACTATATAGTTGAAAAAATGTGCAATTAGTTACTGATGGTTTAGTTAGTTTTCTGCATTGCTAATCTTTTATAGACTTTAACTTATTTTTCAAAATTTTTGTTTTTAAAAAGAAATTGAGCTAGGACACCGATTTTAGAGCGTACATACATATATATATATATATATATATATATATATATATATATTACTGCATTTTTAAAAGCAATCGAATCCAAACTGACCGCCAGCGAGGCGCTCTAACCTTTTGCTTTATTGAGCTAGGGCACCGATTTTAGAGCATATATATATATATATATATATATATATATATATATATATATATATATATATACCTTATATACCTTAATTATCTTAAATAACCTTGCTCTGCTATCTGAGTTCCAGTGGTTCCAATGGTTAGAGCATCTGGCTAGCATTCAGAAGGTTGCGGATTCGAGTCCCGCTTAGAGCTCAGAGTTTTTCTGAGTTTTACTAACTAACACAGTTTGTACAGCAAACAACTGACAATTATTGTTGTTTTTTTCTTCTTCATATTTTATAAAACAAATAAAACATACCGCTCCTGTACAGATGTACTCTTATAAAGGCACGTTTGATGTGATTTGAACACGAAAGAAGCTAGTGTAAAGGCACTCGGCTACTGTCGCCTCGTGCCTCTACCCAACCGCTTCTTTCGTGTTCAAATGACGTCAAACGCGCCTTTATAAGGGTACATACGCACGGAGCTTTGTTTTATTTGTTGTATATATATATATATATATATATATATATATATATATATATATATATATATATATATATATTTATATAATTCAATCATATAGATATGTGCTTATATAAAAGATAATATATCTGATTATTTAAATATTTAATCTTTGTACGTCATATATGTACAGTACTATATATACTATATAAATGTCCTAGATCAGATCATTCATCTTGTTTGTTTTAGTTTACAGCCCAGGACGTGTTGGTTCCATGGTCCAAAAATGAAATCAAAGTGTGTAAAGCTGAAAATTACCAAGGTTTACCAAATTGCCTTGAGACCAAAAAATATTTTAGTGTAAGTACTATGCAGAAACAAACTAAATCTGTGACAAATAGTTGTTCTAGTTCACGTGAGCAAGATAAAGAATCTATTCACTTGGATCTACCAGTACCCAACGCATACACCAATGGAGACAAATTTCCAGAAAGAAACGAAACCACACTATTTCACTTATCATCGCTTAAAACTACCGTTAGCCAGACTGCGATTACAATAAAAGAGAAATTTAATTTAATTTCACCTTCAAAGCGTGTGGCGACTTCGAATGGTAATAATTCAGAAACTTGTGTTTCAAGTTCTTTAGAAAATCACAATTTCTACGCACAAAAATGTCAAGAGCAGTTGGAACGAATGGCAGAAAATAAACTTTGGCATTCTAACTCTAGAACTTCATCAGAGTATAATCATTATGAAAATGGTTTATGTCAAGACAAAACATCACAAATGGTAGAGGGAGAAACGTGCAATTATACTCATGATTCTGTCAGCTCGCTGCAATTTTCACGTTTTCATAGATTTTATCATGTTTTTAGAAAAAATGAACTTCTAGAACTTGTAAAGTGTGTTCCTGAGTTAAAGGTTGTTTCACAGAATTACGACCATGGCAACTGGGCTGTAACAGCAGAAAAACATTCTAGCTAGCTAAAAAGTGATTTATAAATAAAGTAATCTATTTCCTGAAAATTAATCAATGTACCACATATAATAGAATATAATTTGAGAATGTGAGACTCTGCTTTTTTACTTTTATTTTAAACCCTGTATTGCATGACATTCTTATCATTATCTAAAATCTAGTCTATATATATATATATATATATATATATATATATATATATATATACGTGTGGGTTTTGGTCTACGAAACGCAAAGAGTGCTCGATAACATATAGTTAGAGCAAATATAGATTTTCGCTTACCTCAAAAGTCTGCAACAGGCTGTTTCATCTAAAAAAGAATCTTCAGGCAGATGACAATTTTCGAAAACAGGGGGTGCTTATATCCTTCCTGCCGGGACGTGGGAGTGTGGGGACGAAACAGTACATGCATTCATGGCTTTTATTGCGCTGTTTGCGCGGAATTTATTCGATGACGACATTGACTGATAATTTCTGCTCTTTTGTTGAGTAAACAATTCTTGTTTTATATTTTATAATTTATATTTTGAAAGATAAATACAAGAATTGTTTACTCAACAAAAGAGCAGAAATTATCAGTCAATGTCGTCATCGAAATAAATTCCGCGCAAATAGCGCAACAAAAGCCATGAATGCATGTATTGTTTCGCCTCCACACCCCCACGTCCCGGCAGGAAGGATATAAGCACCCCCTGTTTTCGAAAATTGTCATCTGCCTGAAGACTCTTTTTTAGATGAAACAGCCTGTTGCAGACTTTTGAGGTAAACGAATATATATATATATATATATATATATATATATATATATATATATATATCGGTTTGGCGCTTGCAGAGTCATATCCATACATGCATGGTAGCATGTGAGCTCAGTTGGTATATGGCGTCAAGCTAGTAGTTCAATTATACTGATTCGATGTTCTAGAGTTCCTGAATCCGGGCTTTCCTGAGTACTTATATAATAGCTTGACTGCATCTTTAGTTCTTTACTATTGCTAAGCTACAGACTATAAACAATTAAAGCAATGATCACAATTAAATATCTACATTATTCACCTCCAAAACAAAACAAAATGGCGGCCAGTTTTGCTTTGTCTGACTGAAGCAGGTTTTATTGATAAAGTAAAACAATTGAAAGCTGATGTATAGTAGAACAATTAACAAACAAAATTAACTAGAAAGTGTCCACAGGGATGTTTCTTTAAAGTTTTCTAGCCGACATTAGTAATGTATTCATAAGTTGTAAAAACTGTTTCGCAGTGTCGATATATTTCGAGTGCGCCAAGTTGCTAGCGGCCCTGCCTTGCATTAAAATCGCGAAAATATAGCAATATTACACTTGTTATTTTATTTAGAAGATATATGCTAAAACAATTATTCACCTCGGTGTCGGTGAATAGTTCAGTACACACTGAAGCGTTATTCTATCATAATTATTTGATCCATTCAATCAGCACAATATAAGGAGGTGCTTCTCCAATTATTTGTTTGCTTGACTAGTTCCTACTCCAACTGCAAAAATGCCTGTCGTTGAATTAGTTTGACCAGCAATTGCAATCTCTGGAACGATTTTTCTTCTGTTAATAAACTGTATGGTTTTATGTGCCCTGCCAAATTGATCAAAGCTAAGTCGACTGGTGATTTGAAAACGCCAGAAATAGATAACTGGATTTAAACCAAATGCTAACATTTCCATTACCGCCCAATAAGAATTAAAAACCGACAAAACTTGGTTACACTGTGGAGCGAGCAGTTTACCAGAGAGAAGCATAGAAGCCATAATTTGTATAATGATGACGTTAGGTAAAACAGCAACAACAAGAATTCCAGTAACACAAGAAACAACCAATGAAAGTTTGGCTTCTTTTTTCATGTTGAGCAGAAGACTGCGTCGGTTGGCAAAGATTCCTTGCTGATTACGTACTCTGTACTCTCGAAAAGACATATAGATCTTAAAATAAAGGGCAATTACTATTACAATGATTACTTCAGCAATGATTGTCATAACGAGCATAGTAACTGCACTTCGATAGTACAATACAATACCAAAGATTATTGCAATCAACCATATGGTGATCAAGAAGATTGTATAAAACCAGCTTTGTCCCTTAATCTTGGTGTGAGACCACAGTGAATGAACGACAGCTATATAACGTTGAACAGCTATAGATAAAAGTGTTAAGAATGAAACGAAGACTGTGACCCAAGAAGTTAAAGTGACAACCATGATCAACAAACTCCTGCCAGATGAAATAATCCGGCGAAATCCTATGATAAAATATAGAAGTGCTGTTGCTAAGTCCGCTGCTGCTAGGTTGAAGATGAACATTGCGCAGGATTTCGGAAGGCGTCCTTTACCAAATATGAGTAATAACCCATTAAGTATCATTCCAATTGTTGAAACCACAATCAGTAAGATATCAGGAACTTGTAACGAATGCCCTCTTGGTTGTTTAAGTTGTAGCGTTCCATTGATAACTTCACACATTTTTTAAAATATCTAATTTAGAAATAAATAGAATTAGTTATTTATCTTGGTATATGCATGGTCCAGGTTGATGAACGTGGTAACATATTTTACTGATAACTTATTACTCTATACTAACCTATAAATATGTTTCTCCAGTTCTTACTTGAAAAATTTACTATATTGGTTTCCTTTCACCGTGAGATAATGCATATATACTGCAGCTGCAGCATCTGAGTTTACACTTTATTCTATATTAAAATTGATTGAATGCACTTTTCGGCTAATTTAAACCGCACGATGTTGCACGTAATACACAGCTGAACCAATGTTTGATTACGGGTTGTTTTCCTTTTCATCCTTTGAGGTATTTAAGCAATCTCAGGCCAAGTATATCTGCATTTTCGAAGCTTCGAACGACGCGTTTCTTGAACTTCACTGATGCAAAAAAGTTTAAATTGTTTTTCTTAGAGCTCAGAAATAGCTGTTGCTTTTACTTACCCGCATAAATTGATATAGACAGTACATGATTATGTTTTCAACATGGTGCTGGTTATATATCATTTGCATGGTCTATTGTCCATGCAGGTATGAGCAGCAACACATGCATGCACAATATATAATATTGACGCCACTATATATATCATGTATATCTTTATGGGAGCGAGGAAAACGTTAGGATCGATTTCCAGCCGTCTGCCGGGCCCCTGATACTTTAACACTGCAAAAAATAGAAAACTTGGCTTGAAATTTATTCTTAATATAAGAATTTTTTCTAGTTTTAAGATTTTATTTCCAGCTTGAAGATTTGAATTCTTAATGAGATAAAGCACTTTCTTGTTTTTTAAGATCTTATTTCTAGATGCAAGATGGTAAGGCCTGGCCAAACGCTTTCAACATTTCATTCAACATTGTTGAATTCAACATGTTGAAAACATTTGGCCACCCCTGTTCAATGATGTTGAACGTTGTTGAATGGTGTTGAATGGTGCTGAATGATGTTGAACGAAATTTGAACATGTTCAAATTTTCGTTCAACGCGCGTTCAACATTTTTATTGTTCTCAAAATGTCGCATTTTTTTGTTCTCAAAATGTTTCACGTCTTATTATCAGTTTGTTTTTGTCATTTTTATCTGATTGGCTTATTTTTGGTCACATGATTACCTTTCGTATATAAGGTCGCTGTTTGTTTACACTCTTTACGTTTCTTTCTGACAAAGGGCCTTCGCTCGAAACGTTAGACTCCTACGTTCTCTGTTTCGGCAGTATATCTAACCTTACTATATTTCGTTTGATGAACAGAGACATGCGCCATGTGGGATATTGTCGATTCCAGCTTTTGTGGTAGCCCGTGTTCAATTAATTGTCATTCATGAATGTTGAACCGGATGTTGAATTCATTTGACCACTCGTGCTTTCAACATTATTCAACATCGTTCAACAATGTTGAATGATGTTGAATGCGATGTTGGAAGCGTTTGGCCAGGCCTTTACTTTCTTGTTTCAAAATGTAAAAAATTATTTTAGATTACAGATCTTGTTTCACGATTTTAAACTAGATTATAAAATTTTACATTGAAATTTTTAATCTTGCTTTAGGAATAAGACTGCTGAAAGAGGAAACACGTGCACCATGGTTTTTAAGAATCTTGTAAAATCTTGTAAGCTAGAAGTAAATATTAAAACAAGATTTGTAATCTAAAACAATATTTTAAATCTTGAAACAAGAATGTAACATCTTGCATCTAGAAATTACATCTTGAAACAAGAAAACGAATTATTCACCATATATAGAATTACAATATTATTCTCAAATCCTTATCTATAATCAGGCTTTTTCTGTCTTTGTGCCTTTCTGTGCCTTTCACCCTTGGTTAATTAAGAAAAATAATCTTGACTTGAAAACCAGAAAAACAGAATAAACTAAACTAATTATATAACTGAGAAATCCTTATACACTCACTGAATGCTTAGTGGTGGTACTGCGACTGTCGACTACACCGGTTATAAACAACTACATCCTGATTCAAGACCAATTACGACCTTTGTTACCCACAAGGGTTTGTATCAATACACGCGATTGATGTTTGGAGTTTCCTCAGCACCCGAGATTTACCAACGCATCATCCAATACGCTTTACAAGGATGTCCGGGTACAAGGAACACATCTGATGACATCATTGTTTTCGGAAGAAACAAGGAAGAGCACGACCAACACCTTTCCAAGATGCTGCAGCAACTTCAAGAGAAAGGCCTCACTCTCAACAGAGAGAAATGCATATTTGGTGTTAATAAGCTGACCTTCTTTGGATTCGAGGTATCATCAAATGGTGTCAGCCCTGATTCCAAGAAAGTGGATGCTATCCGCGAAACCCGAGCGCCTGTCAATGCAGCTGAAATCTGAAGTTTTTTGGGACTTGGGACATATTGTTCACGTTTCATCCCTGACTTTGCGACTGTCACAGAGCCACTACGCCTACTCACCCGCAAAGGCAGCCAATGGCGATGGAACACTGTTCATCAGAATGCTTTCTATACACTCATGAACCTCCTCACCAGTCAACATGTTATGGCACACTACGACCCATCAGCTCCAACTCAGCTACGAGTCGATGCCCGCCCTGTTGGGCTCGGAGCGGTACTGACCCAGACCCAGCAAGGGACAACAAGACCTTCAGCCTATGTAAGCCGCCATGTCTGACGTCGAGCGTCGATATTCCCAGACGGAAAAGGAGGCTCTTGCAGTGGTTTGGGGGTGTCAAAAATTCCACATCTATCTATATGGTACCAAGTTCACCCTGTATACCGACCACAAGCCTCTGGAGATAATATACAGCTCCAAAGGGAAACCTCCTGCCAGAATCGAGCGTTGGGCACTCCGCTTGCAGCCTTACCGATTTACTATCATCCATACTCCAGGTCCCGAAAACCCAGCTGACGTCCTTTCCCGATTACCACTCACAGATCAGTCATTTACTGAGCGTGACATTGCCGAGGAATATGTCAGTTATATTGTCTCCAACGTCGTACCTAAAGCCATGGCCGACTCGACTCTACAGCGCATCCAACAGTGCATCATTCAATCTTAAAAAAGCAGATTTCCAAGGCTTGAAATCAGCGCTGGTCAACACCCTACTAGAGAGCCTTTTCTCTGGTGACGTCAACATCGAGAAGAATTGGACCTCATGGAAGTCGGCATTTTTAGGATTAGTTAACGATTTTATACCAAGACAAAAACTGCGTCATTTTACTACACCACCTTGGATCGACGGAGAAACTGTGCACGCTATACGAAAGAAAAATACAATAAGGAAGAGAGCTATCCAGAAGGACAACCCTTCCCTTTGGGAAAAATTTCGTATATTACGCAAAAACTTAAAATACCAAATAAGATCAAAACGTATTGCGTACCTCAAGAGCATTTCGGACTCATGCTCTTCTGAACCGAACCGTTTTGGGGGATATTTTAACCGTTTATCCAATCGTTCAACTGTCCCAGACATTGTCGAACTTAACGATTGTTCATATTCAAGTGCAAATACAAAAGCTGATGCCTTCAATAAGTACTTCTCTTCCGTTTTTAACGCTGATTCAACACTGCCTAGCGATCTTCCCTCTTCTCCATTCACGAACGACATCATATCAACTATTGAACTCTCTTACGAAGAAGTACTGTCTGCTCTGCAAAGCCTTAATCCCAGCAAAACGCCTGGACCTGACGAACTGCATCCCAAGATCCTAAAAGAATGTGCGTACGAACTGGCGCCTTCCTTATGCTTACTATTCAACGAGTCCCTGCGCCTGGGAAAGCTTCCCTCTGATTGGAAGAACGCGAATGTAACACCGGTATTCAAAAAAGGTAGTAAAGCATCCGTTTCAAATTATCGCCCGATCTCGCTGTTGTCCATAATTAGCAAGCTATGCGAGCGTTGCGTGCTTAAAAAGCTGTTGCCGGAACTTATGCATCTTCTGACAACCGTGCAGCACGGCTTCATGCAAGGCAGATCCTGTGTTACCCAGTTGCTGTCCGTCCTCCACGACCTTGGTACCTCACTGGATGCTGGAGAAGAGATAGATGTCATCTATCTGGACTTCAGTAAAGCATTCGATTCCGTTCCCCACTGTAGACTCCTACATAAACTGTCACTGTTTGGAATCCAAGGTCCCTTGCACGAGTGGTTTGCTGACTACCTGACCTCCAGGACACAACGTGTTCTGGTTGATGGAACATTCTCTCCATGGGTACCTGTAACATCTGGTGTTCCTCAGGGAAGTATGCTAGGGCCCTTCCTGTTTCTGTTGTATATCAACGATTTGCCTGAAATCATCAGCGACGACTCTACCATCGCGCTCTTCGCTGACGATGCTAAATGCTCACGAGTTGTTCGTAGCCAGGAGGATTGTACTGTCCTTCAAAGTGACCTGAATAGCTTATCCAATTGGTCTAAGCAATGGGGACTCGCCTTCGACTGCAGAAAATGCGAAGTATTAAGAATATCGAGAAAGCGTACCAGCCATCTGTCATCTCTTTCGGTCAGCCCATACACCATTGGCGACCATGCTCTCGCTGTGGTTTCATCTCAAAAAGACCTCGGGGTCATGGTCAACGACAAGCTCACCTGGAGCATCCACACGTCTACTGTTGTGGCCAAAGCCAACAAGATGCTTGGCTTTATACGGCGGCACTTTGGTGATGTCTATATAAGATCTAACCACAGAAAACTGCTGTACTTGTCACTTGTGCGCTCCCAACTAGGTTACGCTAGCGAAGTGTGGGCTCCTCAGTCATGTATTACAGATTTAAAATTACTTGAAGGTGTACAGAGGCGTGCCACCCGTTTTATTCTTAGTTGTAATTCTGATCCTAATCTCCGACCTAACTATAAGACTCGCCTAGTTTCCCTAAATCTACTTCCTATCTCTTACTGGCTAGAATGCCGTGACTTATGTTTTATGTATAAATACATAAACGGTTTCTACAACATCCAGCTAAACCATTATGTTTGTATCTCTAGTGGCCGCACCAGAAGCTCTGTTTCTAATTTTAATCTTCGTCCAATTCACCGTTTTCGTACATCACTGTTCAGAGACTCTTTTTTTAATCGCATTGTTCGACTTTGGAATAACTTACCACTTGTAATTCGTCAATCAGATACTTTCTCCTCCTTTAAATCTCAGTTGTACAATTTCTATTTTACTAAGCTAGAAACTGTCTTCGATAGTGATAGAGTGGGAACATGGAAGACTGTGTGTCCTAATTGTAGAAGTACTGGCAGACCTTTCTGCTGCTGAGAATCTGTATTCTCGCAAATTTCTAATTTTATGTCAATTTCTTTATTTTAGTAGTGTATACGGGGGTTGGCCTAGTTGGAACTTAGAGTCCGTTCGCTAGCCCCTTATCTAACTCACTTATCACTTTTGTTGTTTGTATCGTATTTGTACCTTGTCTTTTTTTATTGTATTGTATTGTATTCAGTGAGTTTGATTAAAGTTTCTGTATTGTATTGTATCACATCCAACCAATGACCGAATGATCAGAACATTAGGCCGTATTTCAACGTGAGACAGGAACTGTCAATACAGAACAATATCATACTTCGCGGAACAAGAATCGTCATACCAAGCCAAGTTAACTGCAAAAGCCTACACTGGAGCTAAGCCATGAAGGTCACCAGGATGTTGTAAAGATTAAGCAGTTCCTGTACCAGAAAGTTTTGTGGCCTGGGATAGATAAGGCTGTTGAAACCATGATTAGCCTATGCCTACCATGCCAAGCTCAAGGTTCAAAGACCAACCCAGAACCACTTCGGATGTCCACGATGCCTACCCAGCCTTGGCGAACCCTTCATATCGACCTATGCGGGCCGTTTCCCAACTGGCGAATCATTGTTAGTTGTGGTGGATGTCTGTTCTCGCTGGCCAGCCGTTGAAATCATATCAAACACCACAGCAACCACCATTATTCATCGTTTGGAAAAGTTATTCGCACAGTTCGGCTACCCAGCAGAAATCATATCGGACAATGGTCCCCAATTCATTTCTCAAGGATTCAAGTCGTACCTGGAGAGTTGTGGTATCAAACAACGATACATAACTCCATACTGGCCCTCAGTGAACGCCATTGTGGAACGGTTCAATAAAACCATGGAAAAAGCCATCAGAGCTGCACACGTACACGGAAGGTCGCAACTGGAAACACGAATTGCCTAGATTCCTAATGATCTACAGAGCAACACCACATATTTCAACTGGCATTTTCCCTGCTGAACTATTATTTGGACGACCTATCAAAATGAAACTGCCAACAAGAAACAACGGCCACAGGGTGATAAAGACAAGGACACTCTAGATCAAAAGGAAATGCGTTCGACATGTTCAACTCCAGCAAGACTGACAAGAGGGTAGGTTGCCTGCACATCTTAAGGATTTTGTTCTGAAGTAGTGACATGCAGAGAACATAAACAAACGAATAAATAAACTTAAATAATACTTAAATAAATAAACATAAATAAACTTGACTCTGTCACGTGAGAGACTGATCGCGAGGGAGAAGTAAGTGAGTGGGACACGAGGACAGGAAAGGGAGTAATAGACGAACGCTTATTATGGGAATCTGTATATATTGTGTTTTCATGGATACTATAGATACGATGACACAACCGTAACACACTTGTTGTTCAACCAACGAACACCACTCATCATCCAATTCATCATCACTTGACAGTTCATCGAACTCGCTATCGGACCCATGTATAGCCTCGTAACATCAGAAACATTATACTTTTTGCTTGAGCTCTGAAAAATAAATTGGAATGAATTACAGATACGAAACATTTGAAAAAATATTAGAACACTACTAACAACGTAATTATTGTACATATAATAGACAAACTGTACACAATAAAATGAATAATACCATCAATATTGTTCAAATAATAGACAGATGTATACAATTTTCGGTTCCCTTAGACTGTAAAAAAATGTGTCAGTTAATTATTTGGATAATATGGTTGAATATGTAAATATTATCCAATATATATGTTTTATGAGGTTACCCAACTTGTTTGGAAAAAGCTATTTCAACTAGCCTGTATCTTATATCATTGTCTTTTGCTATAAATTATTGTATTCTTAGATATGGTATAAGAAACTTCTTGTTACTCGGGCTACCTGTGGTAGCCGAGTCTAGGTTTCGGCTCCGTTTTTTTTGTGTCTACTGTGCATGCGCAGTAGAACATTATGTTACAGGCTGTGGAGTTTGTTTGTGGTGGCACCTACGTCACAGACGAACAAAAGACGGCAAGCACCGAAAGTTTGCCGAGAAGTCGCCATTTTGTTTTGCTCAAGCGGGCGAAGCTTGAAGCCTCGAGCAAGTCGTGTACTTTTGCTTTCTCAAAGCAACGTTTGGTGCAGGGATTTTTATCACGATAAGTACTGCTTGTTTATATTTCATCGATGCTATTGTGTTTACGGTGACCAGTTCGGGCAGGCGATCATTTTTACTCTGACCAACACTCTGGTCAAGCGTCATTTTGCGTGAAGACTACGCATTGCTATAGAACTAAAGCATTGTGCTGGTATTATTAATAATTATTGAACCAAGTAACTGTGGGTGTCTCTACGGAGCTTTATAGATCTAGAATCGGCTTTAATACATATAAACAACTTCTTGAAATATTAAGCAAGGGAATCATCTTATCGAACGTAAATTCTGGAATGAAATGCTGTTTATTTCATCTTATTTATATAGCATATTTTATTTGCGATGTCTAAAACAACTAGTTAAGCAATATGAAAGTAGAAATGAGGTTTGGTGTACACAAATGTTGTGCTATATAAATGCATATGTGCCATGCCGATATTTCTAGAAAACAACGTGATGTAGTGGTGTAGCTGTTAATAAAACAATGGGAAATCCTTTATGAACACAGTAGCTGTATAAGTATGAAATCTCTCAAACCTGAGATGGTTTCAAGTGATCTAATAAAATTTATCAACTACAAATTATATAGTGAGTCATTTTCTAGTTATGTGATGTATTTTCTGATAGCTAATAATCAAATATTTTCAGTTTTTTGTTAAATTACAATAGCTATTTGCTTACTGTTGGCCTTTAATAGCTATACTGTTGCAATCTTACTTAAGAGGCCTGTGCGAAATGCACGAGAACTTGTAATCCCTATAGAAAACTTGGTAAAACATTTTAAATTTACTTTATGTTCTCCTAAGATCATAATTTTACCTTTTAAAATGAAAGGAGTCAAATGTAATCTGATACAGTTTACAGGAGTGCAGGTTGAGTACTTCCTGTTCTTGTGTGTTGTAAATATCAACTGTAGTCATGTTAGCAGTGTACAGTACACAATATCTTATGTCTGTGCATGACATTTTTTAATCAATTACTATTTTGACCGACATTTTATTAAGACAAATACTGTGCACAAATGTGCAATTTGAATTATCACAGTACCGAACAAAGTGAACTATAATTAGATATTTGTATTACTATATTAATAACCAGGATGAGTGAAAATTACTATTGATTTTTACAATAGACCAGTTCTTCATTGTAATTTCAGGGGTCGGGGGGGGGGGGGGGGGTGATGGGGGTGGCTCAGAGTCATGTAATTTTCGAGGGTAATGCCAACCATCACAGATTGTCACAGGGGGTAGGTGGAGTCAAAAATCGGTAATAAAGCGTCAAGTATTTTGTGTATTGTCCCTTACTCCTAAAGCACTCATGTTTTTATTAAACAGATTAAGTACTGGTACTGCAGTAAGTATTTCTTGTTTTCAGTTTTCTTACTAATAAAACAATGTTCTCGCTGTCTTTCGTGCATATTGTGTTACTTGCAGTCAAGGAATTTTGAAGTTATCATGCAGTAGACACATGTACGCACTGCGTACCTATTTTTTGTCTATGGGGCCGTTTACATCAATCCGTGTTTACGTGGGAATTGGGTTTCTGGATTGAAATCTGGCTGAAATCGGAAATCTGTAAATATTTGAAAACACGCATGAATTGTTTGTTCTAGTCCGCTCTGTCACGTTTTTCATTCCGGAATGAAACTCGCACCGCCTTTACAAGATTCCGGAACGAAATTTCAATCCGGAATGAGATTTCAATCCGGAATGAGAACCGGATTGAACTCAATCCGGAATTAGCTAATCTCAATCCGGATTCATGTAAACAGATAAAGGGGTTTGATCAGAAGCGGAATGAGTTCAATCGGATTGAAACACAATCTGGATTCATGTAAACGTAAGCCCATATGTCTCGAAATGGCAATCATTACGTCATCCCATCAGGCTTTGCGAAACTGATGCGTGTTTGCCAAAATGCTTTCTTATCAAGTGTTGTTGGTCAGTATTCTTTGCTCAAATGCAAGAAGTATTTCTATGGTGTTGATGTGCGCTGTAGTCACCAATCAGTAAATTGGCCTAGAAGTTCTGTTTTGATCGAAAATACGCTCACATGCATAAATATTAATATAAATGCAGTATATTCATTTTTACTACTATTCTGTGCTCATTTATAGCTGAGCAAGCTTACTGAGTACAATGAGACAGTGAGTACAGTCGATATAGCGTTCGTAAATATTCTTGTATTTCGTCAATGTTCATGTTTCCTCGTATTTTAATTATCAATGCTCTTGCTCGTCAATTCTCATTCAACTCGTCCATTGAGACCAGGGGCGGATACAGGGGGGGGGGGGGGGGGGTGACTGGGTGACTAGTCACCCCCTTCCCTGTTTCAACCAATACAGGATTATACAGCGATACACTAACAAATCATGCAACAGTCACTCGTGTGTAAAACGTGCATAAATTATATTGTATAACAATGCTTATTGGTACAGGCCGTAGCTATGGCCTCTCCTTTGCAATAAGATTGGACATGATGATACGCTAATATCTTGTAAATTTGAAACCCCAATTTTCAAACAGTAAGAATCACGATTATATGGACGTATTGTATACAATCTCAATCTGAAATCTGAATATACATAGTAATTTTGGAACATAAACTTATAAAACATATCCTCTTGAGTCCACGACAATGACGACATGTCCTCCTACATGATGTATGCCTTGTATGGTATGGTGTATTCATATATTTGGGTATTTTGTTTGGTAATTTATATCCTTCAAAACTCTTCCAAATCCCCCTCAAAATGCAGGAAATGCTATTTCAGAGACTCTAAAATTCAAAATTTTCCGGGGGAGCATGTCCCCAAACCTCCCTGGAAGTTTGTTGCACCTTGGCGCTCCCCTGCCCCTAGTAAGTATTGCCTGTTCCCCTCTCCCCCCCGCGCCCTTGTTAAATATTCTGAAAGAAACAACTGAGTACCTTATAGTCACCCCCCTTGCAAAATTCCTGTATCCGCCACTGGAGACATAATTTGTCCGTCAGTGATCGACTCCTGCAAATATGTCGTCCGTTGAGACAAAATACAGAAAATCATTACCAAGTCTATGGGTGAGAAAATCTATATTAATAATATATTCTCAGTGTGAACACAGCCATAGGTGCTGACAATTTTGTCAACATAAAGATCTTGATCGATCTTGACCAAAACATTGCCTGTACAGTTGAAAAGCCACAGACTTTGAAATAGAGTCGAAATATTACCTCTTTGTCTTATCTTGTTTTTAACTTGAATATCAAGTCACAAGATGACGATTTTCGGATTATGTTTTATTCTTTATTTTTTAAAAGTCACAATTCTGAGTAGCCAGAGAGTTGCCTGCGGAGGAGGCTAGGTTCTGTTCCTTGTCGGTGGTGGTGGGTGGCAATGCCCCAGTGTACAGAGTTAGGCAATGGGGCACCTGAGATATGTTTCATTGCAAACTTCAGTGCCCTTGAGATGTGTTGCACAACAATCTTCATTGCCCCAGCTGTTCCTTACAGACCCTTAATTAGAGTAAACTGTACGAACATCCACATTGATATGGTGCCCCAGTAAAATAAAATGCTGAGAACTTGGCAAGCATCTGAGACATCTTTTACACCCCTGCCCTAAGATTTTGCATTTTTATTCACATTATCCCTGCAGGCACCCTACACTCACATTCTTTTAGGTAGACCCTGAAAGTGTGGGTATAAAATGAGATTTAGTAGCCACTAAACTACTACCAGCCTGCTATTTCATGATGATCAGCTAAGTATCAGGAAAATTTTGAAATCTAGAGTCCAGGAAATGCCATTTCCTGCATTCTGAAATTTACTGTCACTTTCATAAATATCTAAAAAATTGATAAAAATCGGAAAAATGCAACTCCTTGCCGTAAACGTGTTATAAAAACATGCCTGCAAGTTTACTGTAGTTTTATCCCTACCCTCAGACGATTACCAATCCCAAAGCGGATCAAGGACGAAGGGTAGGCATGTCACACACTACGTATATATGCATATTTTAAATTTGGTTGAAACATTTACTAAACATGATTGTAATTTGTCAGATACTAGTGTAATGCCTGCATGCCACTTTTCAGTGAGATCCTTTGAAGATCCTTTACGGAAAAAACAAAGCCTCTGCAAGAAAGGCTCAAGCAGAAAAAATGTTTTCAAAGAGCTATACGACAATGAGCTCTATTGCGAAAATCCTTTGCGTGGAAATTCCAACAACTGAAATCTACATAATTTGTTGGAGGCCCCGTATCTGTTGCTAAACTTGCCAGGAACTGAAAATCTTCAGTGTCGATGTGGAAAAGATTTCCAATGAGAATATGAGATACTAAAAGACTCAACGTCCCTTCGTCTAATCAAAAACGCCCTTGCTGAACAGTATTCCTACAACCAAATAAGAATGGTTTTGGCAGCTTTAATTCGAGATGAACTCTCTAAAATTATCTAGATGAAAACTTTTTTGTCATTTTCTAAACGAAGTTAACGTTTTTTCTCTGTTTCCCCCCCCCCCCCTAATTCGGGCTACATATAGCCCGAATTAGGAAAAAACATAGCTAATAGTAATATTAACAAGATGTAAAAACCCTTTAATTTGTTGAAAAAGGTATATCTTAGTTTATAAATTTGTTCAAAAACATTTTTTTTATAAAAAACGTATGAAGCCTATTCTTCGAAGCCCTTGAATGAAGAATGTAAACTGCGCTTAAGCAAGTGTTAAAATAGAATTGCATCCCTTAACATCAGAAAAGAACACAGCAATTAGATCATTTCTACTCAAAGAAACTATGAACAGATCAGTGACAAAATTTATGTGTTTGAATTGTCTTCAGTTGTTTAGCGGCAAAACTAAAAGCCTCCATGCAAACTCTGTTTTACAGATATTAAAGGCAACTGCAAGTTCTGTTTCAGTTAAAAAGGAACAAAAACGATAAAAAATAAAGAAATTCAGTGATGGTAAGGTTCAAGAACAAACTGCTTTAATATAATAATAGAGTTGATGTTCGCGGGCATAAATATGTTTTGCCTACTCTTAATTTCCAACTTGTTTCATGTACCGAAGTATAATTATCGTATAGTTTTCTCTATACTATCTAATAATTTCCCAGGAACGAATCGACCAAGCTTTTCTTTGGTTCAATTTTCTCCCCAATTATAAAGTGCCTGTCATTTCAGTTGCACTTGGTCTAGTTGGACCTGCAACCAGTTCCGGTGCAATTTTTCTTCTGTGAATAAACGGTATAACTTGGCGAACCCTACCAAGACGATCAAAGTAATCAGGTCGATTAATGAGTTGAAAACGCCAAAAATAGATAATTGGGTTTAAACTAAAAGCTAACGATTCCATCACTTTCCAGTAGAAATAAAACATTTTAAAAATGCGGTTGCACCTCAGAGCCTGAAGATTTCCTGAGATATCCATGGCACCTATAATTTGCAACATTATGATGTAGGGTAATACGGCAAAAACGAGAATCCCTGTGACACAAGAAACAACCAATGAAAGTTTGGCTTCCTTTTTCATGTTGAGCTGAAGATTGCGTCGGTTGGCAAAGATTCCTTGCTGATTACGCACTCTGTAATCTCGAAAAGACATATAAATTTTAAAATAAAGAACAGTTACTACGACAATAATTATTTCAAAAATGGTTGTCAGAACAAGCGAAGTGACTCTATATTTATAGTACATCACAGCGCCAAAGATTATTGCAATCAACCATATGGTGGCCAAGAGGATTGTATAAAACCAAGGTTGCCCCTTAATCTTGGTGTGAGACCACAGTGAATGAACGACAGCTATATAACGTTGCACAGCTATAGATAAAAGCGTTAAGAATGAAACCAAGACTGTGACCCAAGTTATTAAGCTGATGATGTTCATAAACTTGCCAGACGAAATCATTCGACGAAATGCCACAATCATAAATAGAAGTGTTGTTCCTAAGTCCGCTGCTGCTAGGTTGCAGATGAACATTGCGCAGGATTTTGGAAGACGTCCTTTACCAAATATGAGCAATAATCCATTAAGAATCACTCCAATTGTTGAAACCACAAAAAGTAAGATTTCATAAACTTGTAACGAATCCTCTGTAGGTTGCTTGACTTGTAGCGTTTTATTTACAGCATCACACATTTTAAAATCTAAAATATAGGAAATAAAATTTTCAATGGCAATATTTGTAGAATTAGACTGACGGCCAGACGAATGGTTTTAGTAACTAGTATTATCTAATACCATGCAAGTATATTATTCTACTAACCTCATGACACCATCACACCACAGCATGCACTCAGTTTAAATTTGTCAGTTTAATCAGCAATCTACGCGCAATCTAGGTTTGCTCAGTTTATTTGATTTTACGCTCTTTTATAAATGCCGTTTACGCAGCTGTACCAATCTCCGGCCACTGCTCATTAAAGGATTAGGCTTTTGTGTAACCATGGGAAATTTGAACACGGTGGTCTCGGAACGGTATACGCCTAAGTTTATAGTAGAACAAGTTTTGCGGTTAGGGTCTGCACCAGCAACAGATTACGACCATGCATGCTTGCCATAATATCTGTGTTTAGCGTTTTCATGTCTATGTCACTCAAGCTTACCCTTGTTGTCAATCAAATATATTGTCCTAAAAAACTTTATTATCCATCATTGATTTCGCGCAGTGCATGTTAGACCCCGTTACCGGTCTCGAATTAAATTCGGAACCGTTCTCGAATTAGTACGGTTCCGCCTGTTTACACGGCGAAATAGGACGAATTCTAGTCGTCTGGTACCGTGTAAGAAGAATACTCGTTCGTTGCCATTATAGTAATTTACATTCTTTAGATTTTTTGCTCTATTTTTGACCTGATCAGTTGACGTAAGTAGTATACTATTGTCATGATTGTCTTTAACGATTTTAACAGCTGAATTACAATCGCATAAAAGAAACGCAAATACTAATTTACCCGATTGTTGTTCTGATCATGCATAATTTAAATTAATAAAATACCTTAATTCCAGTTCATTCGTATACTAATATTTCTCTAGTTGCGCATTCAACAACTCAAATTATCTTCGACATATACCATAAAATTCAGCTTGCAAATCTGAACTGTATCGTATGGAAAATATATATCATCATGTTTTGTTTTAGTAAGCTTGCCATGTGACGTTTTTCTGCGACAACAAAACACTTTATGAAATTAAGCGTGAATTTCAGATGAGATCATGATTGGCTTCCTGCATGCATGTATGCATGCATGTATATATAGAGACATGAGAAGAACGGCCATGCTTCAGTACGAAAATCTCTGACCGTATATCTCAATACCTTGACCGTATATCTCAATATGGCACAGCGTTCAGCTTTCTTCTTCTTCCTTAGCCTCACCCTCTTAGATTGTTACTCGTCCTTAGTTCTTTCAGCTCGAAGGATGTGAATAGGAGATACCCACGAGGTAGAAAGGTTAAAAACCTATCTCATTTAGTCTTCTTGGTCGTTGAGATCTTAGAGACGCCTAAAGAGCTGATGAGTTGATGGAAACCTTGGGTTCCATTTCCGGTTAGGGCAGTTCGATTAATTTTTCACATTATTACTAATGAAACACTGCAATAACTCACTGCTACAATCTATTTATTTTGTTTAAAACTTTCAAGAAAACCCAAATTTTTCTTGATTAGGTGAAATTTTGCCCTTTTGTTTTTTAACACACTTTTAGCAGATTGTCGAAACTGGCGACATTATACAAATAACAAAATTTAATTAAATATTTTAATGAAACGCCAGTTTAAAAAAATATTAAAGTTAAAAATATTTTAATTATTAAATAATAATTTTTATACCTATTTACGTGTAAGAAAAGGTCTTTTCATTCAGCGCGTTCCTATTCGTCTTTTTGTACATACATGCATTTGTCATGAATCTATCTTTACACGTCCGAGAATTGTTGCTTTTACCAATATGACAATTATTATATTTAGATATTGTTGCCACGAAAGTATATTTATAAAGAAAAAATTACCGTATTGTGTCTCAACACTACGCAATCGCTCTTTTAATGGCGCTTGCTACCCTGGATAGTGTATTGCGAATTCAAGATGGCGCCGCTATTGGTGAAAAAGTCTATTTGTTCGGTTTTTATGTTTATATGATGAGTTATCGTGGGAGGCAAGATGAAGACCAAGGCAACGAGCACTGAACAATATCAGGATCTGTATTGTAGCCAGAAATGCTCATGAAAGAATATTGTGATCCAGGGAGTTGTGGAGCACGAGCATACGAAAGAACGAAAGTGATATACGATATGTAAGGAAGTGGCCAACCTCGTACCCAGGCTCTTTCTCTGCGCCCGCTGGAGGAAAGACCCTGGTAGGAGCAACACCGCTGGCAAACGTTTTGCGCATGCGCGCCGTCCGAGCTCGTCCTCAGAAAAAGAGCGGGAAAACACTGAAATATTTGGACTCAGTGTCCAAGAGTCCGACACAAAAGTTAAAATTATAAGCATATTACCAAAACGATAAGGTAGGTAATTTGTGCATGGCTTCTTTGTCAATATTGTAACATATTCTGAATTTACCCCTTCGTAATTTTCTTTACCCTTTTTTTTAAACACAAATGAATAGTCGAGTCTTACTTAGTCTTCACTGTCTGGTCGTTGTCGCCACGGCTAGTTCCCACTTCTCTTGCAATGTTTATTCTAGCGAATTCACGCATGCGCAAACGTTTGGCAGCGGTATTGGTAGGAACTGGATATGAGGTTGGGAAGTGGCTTTAAAGCTATCGAGTTTCTATTAAAGGGAATCTTTGCTCAACTTTGTTACTGATTCGATGAAGAAAAAATCTCCGTTGTACATGCAGTATAAAATTACGGAACCCTGTAGGAGCACAATAAAATAAGATGGAATTAATATTTAGAGCAAAAACGGATGTACACGCAAATGTATACAGTACTATATATACAGTGTATTTTCTTGTCACTTTCATAAATATCTAAAAAATTGATAAAAATCGGGAAAATGCAGCTCTTTGCTGTAAACTTGTTATAAAAACATGCCTGCAAGTTTACTGTAGTTTCTTTTCCTACCTTCAGACGATTACCAATCACAAAGTGGATCAAGGACGCGCGTTAACAAGGGTAAGTACCTACGTATATATGCATGTTTTAAATTTGGTTGAAACATTTACTAGCTAATTAAACATGATTGTATTTTGTCAGATACTAGTGTAATGCCTGCCACTTTTAAATAAGATCCTTTGAAGATCCTTTACGGAAAAAACAAAGCCTTTGCAAGAAAGGTTCAAGCAGAAAAAATGTTTTCAAAGAGCTATACGACAATGAGCTCTATTGCGAAATTTCTCTGTGTGGAAATTCCAACAACTGAAATCTACATAATTTGCTGGAGGCCCCGTATCCGTCGCTAAACTTGCCAGGAACTGAATATCTTCAGTGTCGATGTGGAAAAGGTTTCCAATGAGAATATGAGATACTAAAAGACTCAACGTCCCTTCGTCTAATCAAAAACGCCCTTGCTGGACAGTTTCCTACAACCAAATAAGAATGGTTTTGGCAGCTTTAATTTAGGATGGACTCTCTAAACTGATAATCTAGATGAAAACATTTTTGTCATTTTCTAAACGAAGTTTTTTCTGTTTTTTTCCCTAATTCGGGTTATATATAATAATCGAGTGAAATGCCCAATAACAATGTTATTGGGCATTTCACTCGATTACATAGCATGTTCTAAGGATTTAGGGTGAAGGAAAAAAAACATTTAATTTGTTGAAAAAGGTATATCTTAGTTCATAAATTTGTTCAAAAACATTTTTTTATAAAAGAACGTATGAAGCCTATTATTCGAAGCCCTTGAATGAAGAAATGTAAACTGCGTTTCAACAAGTGTTAAAATAGAATTGCATCCCTTAACATCAGAAAAGAACACGGCAATTAGATCGTTTCTTCTCAAAAAAACTGTGGACAGATCAATGACCAAATTTATGTGTTTGAATTGTCTTCAGTTGTTTAGCGACAAAACTAAAAGCCTCCATGCAAACTCTGTTTTACAGATATTACAGGCAACTGCAAGTTCTGTTTCAGTTAAAAAGGAACAAAAACGATAAAAAATAAAGAAATTCAGTGATGGTAAGGTTCAAGAACTAACTGCTTTAATATAATAATAGAGTTGATGTTCGCCGGCATAAATACGTTTTTGGCCCTACTCATGCAGACTCGTAAAATTAGTTCTGTATTACTATTATAGTAATTTTGGCGGGCCGTTAGGCTCAAATCAATGAGCAGCCTAAAATATATATTTTAGCCCGATGAATTCTTCATTCTTAATAGCCCACAAAATACACTACAATGTCCGATAAAATTATTATACTACCGCTTTTATGTCATCTCAATATCCATTTTATATTTTGTTATTCTTGTATAATCCTCACATTGTCCATACTCTGTCCCAATGTATCATAACTGGCTCGTGTTTATCGCATTCGGTATTCTCCTGTCATTTTTTTACAAAAAAATATAAAATTATAAAATAATTAAGGTGTATCTGATTGACTCTAGGCTTCGTGCATTTATAGAGTATGAAGATCATGAATGACGTAACGTGACGTAAAGGCACGTTTGACATCAACTTTCGTGTTCAAATCACGTCAAATGTACCTTTATAAGAGTAAATATGCATAGCAGTGGTTGTTTTATTTGTTTTATAAAATATGAACAAAAAAAAAGACAAACAAAAAAGTGGGATAGCTTTGAAATTTCGCTAGCTTTTATGAGACTCGAAGCAATCGACATACAAATTACGACACAACTGTGTCTGTTCACAGCACAACCAAATTAGGACACTCGGGTTAAATGCTTAGCAACGGATTCTAGACAATTCCATATTTCATGGTAGTTCAGTTCCAGGTCAAGTAGCTGGAAACCGAGCCTACGCAATATGTTGGGGGTCTTCTGTGAGGTCCTTATTAACACAACCCCCTGTCTGATAGTCCTGCTAATACTATGGTTCATTATTCAGTGAACAATTACCGTAGAATCCATTAATAAGTCATGGGCTTACAAATGTCACGAAGGATTTTGTAGTTTGCGCCTATAACTGGGGGGAGGCTTATAATCGGTGGGAGTAAACTCTATGTTTTTGTTTTAGTTTCGTCTACAACATAAAATTGGCAGGTTACGTTAATTAGCGATGGGCTTACAAGTAGTGTACGTTCTGTCGTTCTACATATATAGTATCTCGAACTAGCCATGTTTTGATCCGCCAGGTGGAAACCTTTGGGGAAACTATTCATTGAATTCGCCCCTCACAAATATTATGCTTTGTGTAAGGGTTGATATACAAGTTGAGCTACAAAGCAGTGCAAAGTTGGGAGCAAAATAATAGTGGGATGATGGAGAGGCGGCGCGACCCTTTTTCCCTGATTTGATCAGTCCAGATGGCAAATAACGCGGCCGACGGATCGACGTACTTCTCAGCTTCATTTTTGACTCACGGATGTTGCGTAGCAGTTGACAAGTTATGAACTACTTAAGAAATGGTTCATGGTTTGGCGTGTTCCATGGAGTTATGGATGCACGTGGGAAGTTCGTAGAGCACGAAAAAAGCGTAAGAAAAAAGCGAAAAAAGCGTAGACGTTTGAGTGCTCTCCAACTTCCCCAGTGCATCCATAACTCAATGGAGCACGCTAAACCATGAACAAATTATTTTATAACCGAGAATCACACAAAACAACGGAAAACAATATTTATTTGGCTGATTTAAGATGAGTTTCTCATTACGTTTGAAATTACCAAGCTCCATCGAGTTATCCAGCACGCACGGTAGCCAATCAGAAACGCCGTTGTATTACATCTATGTTTTAAGTGCATTTAGCTTCACGCTTTCAGTACATATAAAGTTACGACACCGAGTGGATATATATTCAGTGTAAAATTAAATTAAGAGTTAAACACCGTTAGACGAATATGCATGACATCCATACTATGCAATTGTTTCAATACTCAGTCAATGAACAACTTAATTTCCAACTTGTTTCATGTACCGAAGTATAATTATCGTATAGTTTCGTCTATGCCATCTGGTAATTTCCCAGGAATCGAACAAGATTTTTCTTTGGCTTATTTTTCTCCCCAATTATAAAGTGCCTGTCATTTCAGTTGCACTTGGTCTAGTTGGATGAGCAACCAGCTCCGGCGAAATTTTTCTTCTGTGAATAAACCGCATAACTTGGCGAACCCTACCAAGACGATCAAAGTTAAGTCGATTGATGAGTTGAAAACGCCAAAAATAGATAATTGGGTTTAAACTAAAAGCTAACGATTCCATCACTTTCCAGTAGAAATAAAACATTTTAAAAATACGGTTGCACCTCAGAGCCTGAAGATTTCCCGAGATACCCATGGCAACTATAATTTGCAACATTATGACGTAGGGTAAAACGGCGAAAACGAGAATCCCTGTGACACAAGAAACAACCAATGAAAGTTTGGCTTCCTTTTTCATGTTGAGTTGAAGATTGCGTCGGTTGGCAAAGATTCCTTGCTGATTACGCACTCTGTGCTCTCGAAAAGACATATAAATTTTAAAATAAAGAACAGTTACTACGACAATAATTATTTCAAAAATGGTTGTCAGAACAAGCGAAGTGACTCTATATTTATAGTACATCACAGTGCCAAAGATTATTGCAATCAACCATATGGTGATCAAGAAGATTGTATAAAACCAAGGTTGTCCCTTAATCTTGGTGTGAGACCACAGTGAATGAACGACAGCTATATAACGTTGAACAGCTATAGATAAAAGTGTCAAGAATGAAACCAAGACTGTGACCCAAGTCATTAAGCTGATGATGCTCTTAAACTTGTCAGACGAAATCATTCCGTGAAATGCCACAATCATAAATAGAAGTGTTGTTCCTAAGTCCGCTGCTGCTAGGTTGCAGATGAACATTGCGCAGGATTTTGGAAGACGTCCTTTACCAAATATGAGCAATAATCCATTAAGAATCACTCCAATTGTTGAAACCACAAAAAGTAAGATTTCATAAACTTGTAAAGAATTCTCTGTTGGTTGCTTGACTTGTAGCGTTTTATTTACAGCATCACACATTTTAAAATCTAAAATACATTTGCATGTATAATTTGACGGCCAGACCGTGGTTTTAGTAAGTATTGTTATCTAATACCATGTAAGCATATTATTCTACTAACCTAAGCACGTTTCTGTAAATCAGAATCAGGGAACTTTATACTCTGTTTTTCCTCACACCATCACACCACAGCATGCACTGTTTAAATTTGTCAGTTTAATCAGCAATGCCTTTTATAAGCGCCGTTTACGCAGCTGTACCAATCTCCGGCCCACTGCTCATTAAATTATTAGGCTTTTGGGTAACCATGGGAAATTTGAACACGGTGGTCTCGGGATGGTACTCACCTGAGTTTATAGTTGAACAAGTTTTGCGGTTAGAGTCTGCACCAGCAACGGATTACGACCATGCATGCATGCCATAATATGTGTCAGTATATATTTTTTTGTGTTTCTCAATGTCAGTCCAGCTTACCTTGTTGTCAATCAAAAATATTGTCCTAAAAAATCTTTATTCTTCATCATAGATTTAGCGCAGTGCATGTTAGACCCCGTTTACACGGTACCGGACGAATTCGGAACCGGACCGATCTCGAATTAAATCCGGCACCGTTCTCGAGTTAGTACGGTTCCATCTGTTCACACGGCGAAATAGGACGAATTCGAGTCGTCTGGTACCGTGTAAACGAATACTCGTTCGTTGCCATTATAATATTTTACATTCTAGATTTTTTGCTCTGTTTTTGACCTGATCAGTTGACGTAAGTAGTATACTATTGTCATGATTGTCTTTAACGATTTTAACAGCTGAGTTACAAGAGCATAAAAGAAACGCAAATACTAATTTACCCGCGATTGTTGTTCTGATCATGCATAATTTAAATTAATAAAATACCTTAATTCCGGTTCATTTGTATACTAATATTTCTCTAGTTGCGCATTTAACAACTCAAATTATCTTCGACATATACCATAAAATTCAGCTTGCAAGTCTGAACTGTATTATATGGAAAATATATATCATCATGTTTTGTTTTAGTAAGCTTGCCATGTGACATTTTTCTGCGACAACAAAACACTTTATGAAATTAAGCGTGAATTTCAGATGAGATCATGATTGGCTTCCTGCATGCATGTATGCATGCATGTAGCTATATATAGAGACATGAGAAGAACGGTCATGCTTCAATAGGAAAATCTCTGACCGTATATCTCAATACCTTGACCGTATATCTCAATATAGCACAGCGTTTAGCTTTCTTGGCTTCTTCGTTAGCCCCACCCTCTTAGATTGTCACTCGTCCTTAGTTCTTTCAGCTCGAAGGATGTGAATAGGAAATACCCACGATGTAGAAAGGTTAAAAACCTATCTCATTTAGTCTTCTTGGTCGTTGAGATCTTAGAGACGCCTTCAGAGGAGGCTAAAGAGCTGATGAGTTGACGGAAACCTTGGGTTCCATTTCCGGTTAGGGCAGTTCGATTAATTTTTCACATTATTACTAATGAAACACTGTAATAACTCACTGCTACAATCTATTTATTTTATTTAAAACTTTCAAGAAAACCTAAACTTTTCTTGATTAGGTGAAATTTTGCCCTCTTGTTTTTTAACACACTTTTAGCAGATTGTCGAAACTGGCGACATTATACAAATAACAAAATTTAATTAAATTTTTTAATGAAACGCCAGTTTAAAAAATATTAAAAACTTTAGTTAAAAATATTTTAATTATTAAATAGTAATTTTTATACCTATTTCAGGCAGGGTATGAATTTTACTTTGGCTACATTACTTAAAAATTAAAATCGAACAAGGGCAAGATTTCAGCTGTTATCGGCTTAGAGTGTCCTAGCGTTTCTATATATACAATATTAGAGAGTGAGATATGTGTTGATTATAGTGTATTATATACACACAACGTCGAACAGTGGAAATTTACGTGTAAGAAAAGTTCTTTTCATTCAGCGCATTCTTCCTATTCGTCTTTTTGTGAATGTGATAAGTTCATTTAGTCTTATTAACTGATTGCGTTTTCGCCGTCTCTCGGTGAAGTGTATATTTGTAAATGCTCTTACAACTGTCGTCTGTCGCAGTGTCGCGTGTTCTAGCGAGCAACTGAAGCAGCTATTATAAGTGTTTCTAGGCAGGTGATGCATGTGTTGAGGTGGGTTTTTTTTATTCTGTCGTGCCTTGTTTCGTATCACGCTGCCAAAATATGTTTTGCGGCATTTTATGTATAGGTAATTTGGTACTATATATAGACCTTCCATTGAAAAGACATAACACATTTTCTGGGGTGAGGGGCATTCGGGTTTGTGGCCACCGGCATGTATCAGCAGTTATGCATAGTCAATCGAGATATGGTCTGGAAACTCGGCAAACTTCAAAGCGCCTATAATGAACTGTGATTTTATGTTGAACCGTACCTTACACCGTGCACATCCTTTGTTTTAGGTTTATTAATATTTAAATAGCACGGTTGAGTGATTGAACTGAAACGTTGCTATTGGACAATTCGTTCATTATGCTAAAATACAATGTGTTCAGTGACCGTACACCGTGCACAAAAATGCATAAAGGCGAACAAAAAGATAGACCAAAGATTTTAGCTGAGTTTCCAGACCATATATCTCGATTGACTATGAGTTATGTTATGTCACAGCTTAGAGGCTGTCACAGTGCATGTTGATATCTTCGACTTCGGTGGAATTGTTGAAATTCAGTAATATAGCTATTCTTGATTAGGTGAAATTATGCACTCTTGTTTTTTAACACACTTTTAGCAGGTTGTTGACACTGGCGATATTATGCAAATAACAAAATTTAATTTTTTTTTTATTGAAACATTGGTTTAAAAAATATTAAAATTGGTTAAGAATATTTATTCAAAATATTTCATTTACGTTTCTCAGACTATGTACGAATTTTATTCTGTCTAATCAAAACTTTATACGATTTTACTCGTCACATGGAAAATCATGCAGCACCGCTGGAAAATGATTAAAATCGAACAATGGCAAGATTGCAGCTATTATTGGCTTAGAGTGTCGCAGCTTTTGTCGTTCTGTAATTATATAACTCTCTAATGTTGTGTAATATACACAACATTAGAGAGTGGGATATGTGGTGATTATAGTGTACTCTACATACAACGCCGAACTGCGAAAATTTATTTGTAATAAAAGGTCTTTCATTTAATCCGTCTTTTCCTGAATCTGATAAGTTCGTTCAGTCTTAAATTAATTGTGTCTTTGCCGTCTCTCGCGTTAACTGAAGTATATATTTGTGAATGCTCTAATAACTGTCGCGTGTTATAAGTGATGCATGTGTTGAGGTGTTTTTTCATTCTGTTCGTATCATGCTGCCAAAACATGTTTTGTGGCATTTTATGTAGGTAATTTGGTACTATATATACACCTTTCATTAAAAAGACATAACACATTTTCTTGGGTGAGGGGCATTCAGGTTCGTGGCCACTGGCATGCGCAGGGACGTAGCCAGGATTTTGAAAGGGGGGGACCCGAACTCCAAATAAATTTTTAGGGGGGTCCGGGGGCATGCTCCCCCGGGAAATTTTAAAATCGAGAGTCGCTGAAATGCCATTTCCTGGCTTTTGGAGGAAGATTTTACGGACTCTAAAGGTTAAAAAACGTCACATAAAATACTCAAAACACGCAAACGTCACATTTATACTCAAAATGCATACACTCAGTAGATTGAATACACTGTTTACAGTTTATTTCCTGACACCATTCATATTGCACCAGTTTTGTAGTTACATCAGTCTGTTGTTTTATATCAAGGGGGGGGGGGGGGGGGGATCCCCGGCTACGTCCCTCGGCATGCGTGAATCAGCAATTATATATGTTACAGCTTAGAGGTTGTCACAGTGCATGTTGATGTCTCCGACTTCGGTGGAATTGTTGAAATTCAGCAATATAGCCACTCTGTATTCAATGTTCTTTATTATACACTATTTAAAAAGTTGCAATTGCAATAACGTTAGTATATATGCACATTAGGATAGTGCGGTGCTATCATATGTCCCACAGGTCACAATTGTAAATCATGTTAATTATGCATGATCAGAATCAGATAAATAGCATTTGCGTTTCTTTCATACGATTATAATTCAGCTGTTAAAGTCGTTAACAGCTTTTCATATGACAGCTTTTCATATGACAATAGTATCTTACTTACCTCTAACAAAGACATGAAAACGCAAAAAATATATACTGCCACAGACATGCCATGCACGCATGCATGCATGGTCGTAATCCGTTGCTGGTGCAGACTATCAAGATGTGGTTTAATTGGAATCTATAACAAAACTTGTCCTACTATTAATAATATAGAGAGCAAAATTACTCGAATATGACTGGCTAATGAAGAGGGCATTTTTTTGTAATTCAGGGCAAATTACTTGCACTTGATTGGTTCCTTGATCAGCAGTACTCGCATGTCATTGGTCGCTTTGTTACTTAGCAACAGTGAACCTCAGAGGACTGGCTTTTTTTCAACAAATCTGCAAGGTTTTTCGGTCTGAAAATGCTTTTTTGTTTACTTTGAACTAATTTAAACTATTGAAGGGGTGTAAACTATTAGTGAAAATGAATACACTAGAAAATTTACGAACTTTTGCCTGTGTTTACAAAACGAAAGCAACAGGCACAGCGATACACGTGCTTTCGAGATTTTCTCGACATATACATAGCTCTTGAATAATTTTCCCCGCTATATTATTTACACATAATCGCATGAATTCTCGTAAAATTAAGGTTTAATTTCACTCGTGTTTTCATATCTTAAAAGTTACCCTCGTCGCTTGAAAACACTCGTGAAATTAAACGTTAATTTTCCTCGGCTCCATGCGATTACCTATACAAATTCTAAAGTCAGGCTGGCGTATATAAATTCTACAGAGTAGATTCAACTCCAATTTAGTGTCATTTTGTCATCGTTTGGAGAACAAATGGTGACAGAATGACACCAATTGGCCAGTGGCGTAGCCAAGGGGGGGCAAGGGATAGAAGATAGCCCCTGTGAAAAGCCCAAATCCGAGGAGAAAATATTTTTTTTGGGGGGGGGAGGTACGAAATGATCGCTGGATCCTCCCAACATTCCTGTGAGTGCTTTAATAGATGACAATATATATAATTGGGATCTTACTAACTGCAAGTAATAATTTACATTACAAGCGTATTATTTCAATCAGTCGAAAGTCAAGCCCACCATTTTTTTTTTGGCCGAGAATTGCCGAGGTTGTTCGAAAGTATCAATGACGAGTGCGATCTGAAATATTTGTACAACATGAAGTACTGCGAATACTATTATGTTTTATGGTAATGGGGAAGCTCCTCAACATGTGTTTTTACAAATGTAACTTTTCTTTATACGGCAAAGATATATTAGCTAAACTTTCTTGTGAAACCATAAAATATCTTTTTATGTGTACTACTTGTTATGTTCTAAATTATTTTAAATCGAGCCCACAAAACGCAGGAAATCACATCGCAGAGGCCCCAGAATTCAAAATTTTTCCGGGGGGGCATGCCCCCGGACCCCCCTAGGTACCTCGCGCCCTCGGCGCTCGGCCCCTCCAATGTATAGACCCTGGCTACGCCACTGCAATTGGCATTGAATCTACTCCGTAAAATGTTACCGTCCCGAGACCACCGTGACGTGTTCAAATTTTCCATAGTTAATACCCAAAAGCCTAATACTTTAATGAGCTGTGGGCCGAAGATTGGTTCAGCTGCGTAAACGCGGTGCTTATAAAAGACATATTCTAACTGTCGCGTGTTCTGGCGAACAACCAGCTAGTTTTTTCTACGCAGATGATGTACGTGTTGGGGTGTTTTTTCAGTCGTGCCTTTTTTGTATGAATGAGTAGGTATAATCTGGTACTACATGTACACCTTTCATTAAATAGACATAACACATTTTCTAAGGTGAGGGGCATTTGGGTTTGTGGCGCATGCATCAGCTGTTATGTTACAGCTTAGAGATTGGCACAGTGCGTGTTGACGCACATCGTGCATGTTGATGCACATCACTAGGTGGAATTGTTGAAATTCAGTAATATAGCCTCTGTTTCGTCATTGGTTCAATGTTATTTATAATACACTATTAATAAAGTTGCAATTACAATTACGTCAGCTGATGGACATATTATATAGGATAGAGTATACTAACTATAAAGGCATATTTCCCACAGGCCACAATTGCAAGTCATACAGAAGACTGGATGATCCAGTCGGATTTTTGTTGCAAAAAAAGTTTACAAATATATTAATATTCGTTTGATCAAGGGCGATATGAGTTGCGAAATTTACATAGTATGCATGCACCAACGGGTAATATCAGTATAGACATGTTTAGAGGGAAGTGGGCCATCCTGGCTGCTAAGCAAGCTCACGCCAGACCTATTCACCTACGCACCCGCATTCATTATTAACTGAAATGCTTTATTGCACTCTTAGACTATGTGCACACGGTAACGTTTCCGAGCGTTTAGAAGTGTCACAAATTCAAAGTTACTTTCGGGGGGCCATTACTTTTAGGGGGCCGTTATTTTTGGAATTCTACGGTACTTACATTAGCCTGGGCTGTCCTAGCCTGGTACCCTGGCCCAATTCTAAAAGAAATAAGTGCTAGGTGGTTACTAATTACAATCTCGCGTCATTTAAGTGCCTATGAAGTGAAATTTTTTATTGCTTCATTTGAAAGAGCATCAAAAAGTAGAACAATATGCAGTTTACCGTTCCTTGATATATTTTATAGTTCCAGAGTAACAGTTATAAAGATTTAAAGATGTCAAAATGAAGAAAAAATATGGCACAAACAAATTGCTGATTCAGCGCAAATTGTGACTTCACGTGGTTTGCATGTTAATTTGGTGAATGTTTAAATGAAGTATAGCTCAGTTACTATGTGTCAGAATCAAATAAACCTTTGCACACATGTGGTGCAAGATGAAACACAGTTGATAATATCGCCAATTTTGTTGTCAAGGTAACACTGTTGTACCCAGGCCCCTTGCACGGATTTTATAAAAAAACATGTATTTATCTCTGTGGGCATAATTTTCAAATTATTATAGTATAAACGTATTTCAGGCATGCACAGGTATGACAAACACTCGTCTGATATTATTTTATCCTTATCAGGACAGAGAAGGTGGTTTATATATAAAATCCGTGCAAGGGGCCTGGGTACAACAGTGTTACCTTGACAACAAAATTGGTGATATTATCAACTGTGTTTTATCTTGCACTATATGTGTGCAAAGGTTCATTTGATTCTGACACATATATAGTAACTGAGCTATAGTTTATTTAACATTCACCAAATTAACATGCAAACCACATGACGTCACAATTTGCGATGAATCAGCAATTTGTTTGTGCCATATTTTTACTTCATTTTGACATCTTTAAATCTTTATAAGTTTGGAACTATAAAATATATCAAAGAACAGTAAACTGCATAATGTCCTACTTTTTGATGCTCTTTCAAATGAAGCAGTAAAAAATTTAATTTCATAGGCACTTTCAGGGCTAAATCCACTTGCAATTTTGCGCATGCCTTGAATGCGCGAAAGTTTCGCCCAATAGGAAAACAGAAATCTTTAGTGGTTACCTGGCCCATTTTCTTTGATTGGGCCAGGGAATCAAGGCTAGGGCTATCCAGGCTATAACCGCGGGCTATTTCGTGTCACGAAGTTATAATAATTATCTTATTATAGTCATAATCCTGGCAGTGCCAGTCGTTTATCTAATTTTTCCTATTGATCGAATATATACAGTTGGTGTTTTCCAATGATTTTTTTTTTGGCTTCCCCCCCCCCCCCTCCCCCCTTATAAAGTGCCTGTCATTTCAGTTGTATTGGGTGGTATAGCTGCAGGATAAGGTCATCTTGAACTAAAGAGTTCAGAAGCTGCATATATCTTCTGGGTTAATATACACTACGTATACTGATAAACTACTCATGAATTCACCAATATCCTGCTAACCAAGCTAGTTCACGCCAAACTTACACATGTATGAATGCTTGATTTCACTCGTACCAGTATTATGCAAAACGTTTGTATAATATAGGAATAAAGAGCGCAATCAAGCATTTCTTCATTATTTCATATATGATCCATTTCATCTTCACCAAGAACCTCGTGGCCAGATTATTATAAAATACTCATCCAATTCTCAATAAAATCATTTAATAAGTTGGTTTATGGTGCGTATATCCAACCTACAAAATTACAACTAAATCGTTTTAATACGTTTTGAGATATGCTAGTGACATGCAGACAAACAGACTAAAAGCTGTTTTCCAGTACTGAGCGTTCGAAGCGACTTTTTGCTTTTGTCTTGATTAGTTCCCGTGGTTCCACCTGAGAGCTTACGAGACAAAGGAAAATGTCGCTTCGCGCGATGGAGCTAGCCCGGGCTTACCGAGCTCGTTTGTATCACGAAGTTATAATACGTTAGCAGTCATAGTCCTGACAGTGCCAGTCTGTTCTGTAATTTCCCCTAATTATCCAATATATACAGTGGATGCTTTTCCGTGATTTTGCTTTTTGTTTTTTGGCTCTTTCGTTTCCTACTATAAAGTGCCTGTCATTTCAGTCGCACTTGGTCTATTAGTCGGACCAAGCCGCCTCCGGTACAATTTTAATTTCTTCTGTGCATAAACTGTGTAACTTGGCGAACCCTACCAAGACGAACAGAGTTAAGGTGGCTCCATACAGTTTCTTGAAAATTGGAAAATACAAGTTTGAGAGTCCAAAACACGTGATTAAACATTCGGGAAAAGAATAAAACTAAATGTTATGCATAGTTAAACAGTCTGACCATCAAACACTGCTACCAAATAAATAGCAACAGTTGTTGCTATGGCAACAATGACGTTTCAAAATGGCTGCCAATTACCTTTCAAACTAATTTAATTCGGAAAAAACTTTGGTGACCCCCAATTTTTTTTTTCATTAAAACTTTCCTTGAAGTATGAGTAATCAATAGGCCGATTCAAAAAAAATTCTGCAGAACGAAATTTTTTAAATATTGACAAACATGACTTTTCCGAAAAAAAATTTATTTGTTCAACAGATTTTTTTTAAAATCAGCCTATTGATTACTCATACTTCAAGAACTCTTTTAGTGGAAAAAAAATTGGGGGTCACCAAAGTTGTTTTTTTAAGACGATTGATAAGTTGAAAAATAGATAATTGGTTTTAAACTAAAAACTAACGATTCCATCACTCTCCGGTGGTAAAAAAAAAATATTTAAAAATGCGGTTGCACCTCACCTGTTGTTGAACATTTATGAACTGTATGTAAAGCAAAACTAGTTATTACTTCGTAACGATGTTGATTAATGTTAAAAACATCCTTTAGAAGTCCTTATATTAATTAAAACACAATTGATAAAAACTTTATTAAATTTACATGGTCTAACTTTCATTAATACATTTGTGCATTATCGCATGAATGTCCAGGTTTTTTCTGAAATCTCCAGTTTTTTTGGCTCCCTTTTCAAAAATCTCCAGGTTTCTAGTTCCTCTAGGTTGAGAGGTCTGTATTATATCATTAATAACGACATAAGTGGTCTGGTTACAATGGGTACTTGCTGGCTGATATTTCAGTTTCTATATTAATAAACTAGAGAGTGAATTTTATATTTTGTGTGATGAGTTCGCTATTTTTGTAGCCTCCTTTTTTCATGCTTTTTATTTCTGCACCACCCCTTAGCAGGTTAAAAAGTTTCATCCCCCCCCCCCCCCCATTCTCCGCCATTGAACTCTAAATAAGCTGGAAGCCCCTGCGGGTATGAAGAGCACAATGAAAAACTGAAAACTCGCTGCAAAAAACAACCATTTTTTAGACCTAAAGTTTTATATAAATGATAACGAAGAAGCTAGTATGTATTGGGCTTATCGGCCTTGTATCTGAACAATTTCTACCCACGAAAATGGATTGAACGACGAAATATCTGCCGAACAAAAGCAAAATTCGAGTCCGAAACTCGTACGGAAAATGCAGGTTTCTCTTATTTTTCTTTGTTATCTCAAACGTTTAAAGGTTGTCTTGCCAAGAATTAGAAATAAGATAATGCTTAGCATTATCTTATTACTATAGCTTTAACTCAAGTTTCAGTTGTGGAAATGCTAAATCTGACATTTTTCGATACAAAGAGTAATTCCAGAGCTGTAATAACACACGGTAAAATGCATTTTGTTGTTTTTTCCTACTGAAAATTGAGAAATTTAAAACCCAACTGTTTTTATAAACAACCTCTTCATTTTAAACCTGGGTTTCATATGTATTTTCTTTATATTTGTCCAAACCAATGGCTATTTTGGTTGCGTATGCGTATTGTTGACTTTCATTTGAGAGCTTATATTTTTACTGTTTTCCTCGTTTTTACTCGTCATGTCAGTGTTCACCTACTCTACGGTATATTGGAATTTGATTTAAGCCTAAAAACGGTTAACAAGTTTAGTTTTTCTTTGATTTCAAGCTGTTTTTGCAAACCAGTTCACCAAATTCAGCTTCATTTTCTCTCGGTTATACAGTAAAAGGGACTGGGGTTGACGTGCATGGCAGCCCGCAAGCGAGTTATCGATCCAGACCCCGTTCACACGAGTCCGGAGCGAGTTGAAAACGCTGCTAAAAAGTCACAAAACGCCGTTGCGTTCACACGGCACCGGATCGAAATTGTGTAAAAACGGCGTTCTAACCGGAGCGTTTTGAAAACGATTTCTAGACGGAGCGAGATGAAAACGGAACCCTTGGCGGTGTCGTGTGAACACAAGATCCGGCACTTTTTCGCTCCGCTTTAGTAGTTAGTACCCAGTTCCTAAATTTTCAGCTCCTAACCAAACGGCTGGCGTATTTCTCAGCGATGGAAAACTTTATTTGTCTTCTCGACTTCGGAAAGCTTCTGCTAAGAACTTGTGCTGCTGTTTGAACAATTATAACACTATTACAACAATGACTAGCCAGTGTAAATAGCTAGGAGAAGATGAAGTCAATAAGGTGAGTTCCTAACGGAAAGATTAAAATTGTAAACCTAGAATGCACTATACGCCTTGGCTTGGGGGATAATATTCTTTGAATTGACCACTTCACCTTGAAACACGTGTAGTGTAATTTGACACCAAAATCAAAAAATGCGGACAAGAAGTCGTTCGAACAACAGAGGCTAAATAGGAAGGTGAACATTTTATTTCATTTTTTATGGAATAACTCGCGCTTATACTCAATCCGCTAAGTGAAAGTACCGTGCAACAAGTCTTCCGTCGCAAGTTTGAACCTGTAGAAGCTCCTTACGAGCAAAGGATGGTGAGTTAATATGAGGAGAAATTCCGAGCGATGAGCGGCATTGCGGCAAGTCGCTTGAAAATGTAATGATATCAAAAGCGCTGCGGGCCATATTCCGTGTAAAAATTATAGTGCATGAAATCTTCCGTCGCAAGTGTTTACACGTAGGTGTCGTGGTAGTGTTTTATTTAGGTCGTTAGGAGCCGCTTTGGCTTTTATACGCTTCACCAAGTCGTGAGCAAACACTGCGCAGTTAGAGGGAGCATACAGAACGATTCCCGTTCTCCAACCAGCCTGGGACAGAAACAAGACCGGAGACAATGTATTTTTTCCGCGGTTCATCAACGCTAAAGAAAGACCTCGAGCCGATGAACGAAAGGGATAAAAACAAGTCATCGCGGCGATGGTTCCATTGCTGAAAGATAGCATTTTATCGAAGAGAAAGGGCCAACTGTATTAGACCGAATCAGATGAATCCCATATTGCTTTATAGCTACAACGAGCAAAGTTTTAACAAACGCCGGGTAAGTTGAATGATGTTCTGAATGTAAACCTGCGTTTCTTAGTGATATCGAATATTAAAATATTTTGCGCAAATGTTGCCCATTATGAAGATTTTTTACCTGATGCTATTTTGTTGATAATGCTCTACTGCATGCTTTAATGCTCTACTTGCCTCTTGTATTTTGTAGCTACGCAGAATTATACAAAGAAAACGGAATGCACCGAAGGATTAAGGTATTTCTATTAAGAAAATCCACTGTATGCTGTCGACGCGAGATCTATAGATTCGTCAAGTTCCGTTTTACAGATAGCAGCTGACGCGGAAAACAAACAGACTGCTGTGGCAGTAGAAGCACTACACTGACCTCCTGGCGTCGATAGAGACAACCTTTTGGTCCTTTCAAGTAACTGAAACAAAAGTCAATAGTTTCGACAAGACCGTACTCTAAAGTGTATTAACTGATACGCCACGCAGCGCTTTTGAAGATATTAAATTTTGAAGCGACTTCCCGCTCATCGTTCGGAATTTCTCGTCATACATGTTCATACTTGTTACAGAAAACTTCTTGCACGATACTTTCCACTTAGAATGGGTATAAGCGCGAGTTATTCGATAAAAAATAAAACAAAATGTCCACCTTTCTATTTTACGGTGGCCCGTAAGGGCCACCTCTTCTCCGTACAAACACGTAGCTTCTCCGTGGAAATTGAGCTTCTCCGTGGAAAAGTGACGCTTCTCCGTGGAAATACAAACGTGTTCCGCAGAATCGTATCACTTTTCCGTATAAATACCCGCCTTCTCTGTCTAAGTGCACGTCTGCAGCGGTAAACGAAACCTTTCTACATGAAAATAGTAAACTTCTTTCTGATTGCGCCACGTTTCTCCATACAAATACGTCACTTCTCCGTAGAAATATGCACCTTCTCCGTAGAAATATGCACCTTCTCCTCAAAAACTTCAAAAACACCCCCCGGAATCACCCCCTAGATATTGTAGTGTAATTGTTCCGGGGGGTTAGAGAATCCATTTAGAACACTAGCGCCGTACTATGTCATCAAATTTACCAAACCAAAGTGTTAACAAGTGCTGGTAATTTAATCATTTCCTGCATGAAGAAATTCAACAGGGATATTTTCAAGATAGATAATTTAAACCCATATAAAAGTATAGCGACATCGAGATAGAGTGCTTCATTTCAGAAATCATTCTTCCAACGCGTTTTCGTTTTGATATAACTGAACTTTTAAAAACAGTTCTCAAAGCAGCGACTTTTATTTGAAGTGATAAAATGGTTTGGACATGCAGACCACCTAAAGAAAGGTTGATATTGACCGACTTTTTCTTATATTCCCCAGATTCGAGCATAAATTTTCGCGTGTTAGAAGACGTCATTTTTACTTGATATAACATAAATAACTTGACAATAATAATTGTTACAAGAACCATAATTCTCTAGAGGCTCTGTATGGCAATTCTCGGTATGGCCGCATCAGGTATCCAGCAATGCGCGACTTTTAATAACATTTTGTGACCTTGCGAACGGTCAATTTACGGTACTTTTAATCCACTTCTGGTGTACGACACGTACCGACAGCGTCATTCTTTGATATCTATCTTGAAGGTACAGAGCGAAATGTAGTAAGGTTTGAGTAATGCCGAAATTATTGAACGTGGATTTCCAACGTTTCGAGCGAAGGCCCCTTTGGCAGCACTCAAACCTTACTATATTTCGATCTGTATTTCAACACTGCCTACGCAGCACACTACTTTTATTTCATTATCTTGAAGATATTCATTTAGAACAATCTGCTACGTTTCTTCAACTCAAAAACAATGGTAAGAAAGCCGAAGGATGCTGGAAATGATTACATTACCAGCACTTGTCAACACTTTGGTTTGGTACGAGATATTTGATGACATATTTTGTCAATGATAATACGGATTTAGTGTTCTAAATGGATTCTCTAGCCCCCCGGAACAATAACACTACAGTATCCAGGGGGTGATTCCGGGGGGTGATTTTGAAGTTTCTGCGGAGAAGGCGTCTGTTTTTACGGAGAAGGTGCATATTTCTACGTAGAAGGTGCATATTTCTTCGGAGAAGGTGCATATTTCTACGGAGAAGTGACGTATTTGTATGGAGAAACGTGGCGCAATCAGAAAGAAGTTTACTATTTTCATGTAGAAAGGTTTCGTTTACCGCTGCAGACGTGCACTTAGACAGAGAAGGCGGGTATTTATACGGAAAAGTGATACGATTCTGCGGAACACGTTTGTATTTCCACGGAGAAGCGTCACTTTTCCACGGAGAAGCTCAATTTCCACGGAGAAGCTACGTGTTTGTACGGAGAAGAGGTGGCCCTTACGGGCCACCGTACTATTTAGCCTCTGTTGATCGAACGACTTCTTGCCCGCATTTTTTGATTTTGGTGTCATATTACACTACACGTGTTTCAGGGTGAAGTGGTCAATTGCTCCTCGTTTCCATTTATTTTTGACGAGATATGGCTATTTAAACAGTGCGCAGCATTGAAATACTGGATGTACACCAGAAGGTTCTGGAGTCGTGTGAACGCCTTCAAAGCGTAGTTAAATGTATTTATTCTACACTCGAATTTTCCTTCACCTAAAATCCCTAGAACATGCTATGTAATCGAGTGAAATGCCCAATATTACTTCTAGTAGTTAAATTATGACGGATTCGTGTGAACGTAACCTGTACATTTTACCGTTAACGGTCTACACTGGAGACCAGTCTACTTATTAGAGTTCAATGATCTCCGCCCCAGCCCCGCTGACCAGTGATTGTCACCGTTGGAAATGCGGCTCAGGGGTGATAGAGTGAGATGACTGAGATCGCATGATTTTCGCCATCGTCATCGACTCTTTCTAAAAAAGAAGTGTAAAATAACAACAAATAGGAGACAAAATTGACTTAATTATGGCTGAAGATTTGATTCAGAATACGCACGAATTTGTCGCTGGTGATATTTGTGAACAAGCATTTGGGAAAATGGAAGAACTTTTTAGCTCTAAGCAACTTTGTGATGTAACTCTTCTCGTTGCCCAAAGAAAAATACCAGCACATCGGGTTGTGTTAGCTTCAGTGAGTCCGTACTTTCGAGCCATGTTCACCAACAAGATGGCTGAGTCTAATAACAACACTATAACAATAAAAGAAGTCGATGAGGATATCTTCTTGTCTTTAATAAAGTTCATTTACTCTCATCGTATCATAATTTGTGTTGAGAACGTGCAGAATTTACTTCAGTGTGCCAGCATGTTGCAGCTTGAGTCCGTGGTCAACGCTTGTTGTGATTTTATTTTTAATCATCTGACGATTTCAAACTGTCTCAGTGTCCGGGATTTTGTTGAATCGCATGGCTGTTGGGAGTTAGTTCGTAAAGTTGATGCTTTTGTTGAGTTGCATTACTTGGAAATATCCAAATGCCCCGAATTTCTTGATATCAGTGTGAAACATTTCAAGCAGTTACTATCTGGTTCAGATTTGAATGTGTCTAAAGAGGAAGAAGTATTTGAAAGTGTAATGACATGGGTTCATCATTGCAGTGCCAAACGTCAACAGCATCTCGGCTCATTACTACAGCATGTTCGATTTCCAATGCTTCCAGTGGACTATTTGATCACACTAGTTGAAAAAGAAAAATTCATTTCCAACAGTCTGGCATGTAGGGATCTCATTGATGAAGCCAAAAATTTTCACCTATGTTCTGAGAAAGTCCCCCTGTCACCAAGAGTTTTTCCACGAAAAGCATATTCTGAAAAGTTGTTTTCTATTGGTGGAAGGGGAAAGGGTGGTGATCCATTCAGCAAGATTGAAATTTACAATTGGCTTCAGGATTGTTGGACATCAGGACCACGGCTTTTAATGCCACGTAGACATGTTGCCACAGCAGTAATTGATGGGGTTATTTTTGCAGTTGGGGGACATAATGGAAGTGAGCATTTAAACACTGTTGAACGTTTTGATCCTGCCATTGGTAAATGGGAGCTATGTCAAGCCATGGTTACCTGTCGTCGAGGAATGTCAGCTGCTATTTTAAATGGAATGTTATATGCAGTTGGAGGTCTTGATGAAGCAACTTGCTTCAATCGAGTTGAGAGGTATGTGTATAAACCAAAATTTGTCAGTATCAACAATAGAAATATTGTTTCATTAACCCATTACTGCCTGAGCTGGGCAAAAGCAGCCTCTTCAGTTACTTTACAGTTTACTCTATCTAACACACAGAGCTTGAAATAACGGCCGGCAGCCGGTGGTTTTCTGACCAAATTCCAGTTTTTCCAACCAAATGCTGAAATGATCAGAAATTTTGTCCGGACAAATTTTGAAAAAAAAAATCTGTTTTTTTAAATGATCGGGTCGGTGCTCAACACTCCATTTTTCTTGTTAAATTTCCATTGGGTTTTCCATCAGTTTTGAGTTAAAGTTGGTTTTACACTTTACAGTGCACTATCAAAATTTCTTCAATCAGAGTATGCTTTAAACAAAGTTTAGTTAACTTAAGTGTGTGACAGTGAGTTACGAGTCCGAGTGACTGCTTTCATTGTTGTTAATTTGACGACCTGGAAGATAAAGAATACATTTCCTCGATGTTTCGAGCAAAGGCCCTTCATGATCAGGACAGTTAAATAGGCTGATCAAATAAGCTTATTTGACTCTCCTGACGAAGGTCCTGAGCTCAAAACGTCGAGGAAATGTATTCTTTGTCTTCCAGGTTGTCGAGTCGAGATAACAACAGTGCGTGATTTTTAATTCAAAACCATTGCGTTAAACTGCGATTGACGCCATTGTAATCACAGAAACTTATCGTGTAATCCAGCTTTTCAGTTTAAAGTTGTAATTCATAGTTACCATTTTAATTAAATTATTATTCACTATAACTAATACGCAATTCAGAATTAAACATTTGTGTTTTATTATTACAAATAACAAGTAGAGTGATTTACTGCATGCTTGACAGAATTTACCCAACAGAGGGGGTCAAACTAAACTAAAAAATTTCCGACCAAATTTGAAAATTTCCGGTCAAATTTAATTTTGCTCGGAAGTTTTGCCGGACAAATTTTAAAATTATTTCAGGCTCTGACACAAGATGGTTTTACTCATCCAAGGGAGAACCCTCAGACAGCCTAGGCAGCAATGAGTTAGTACCAGTAATGATTAACTCAGACCAAATTTTAATCATACTACTTACTGTGGTTCAATTGACTGCACTCAAGTTATTTATGCATCTATCATCGGCTTCCCCCTGGGGCCAACCCCTGGGGACCCAGGGGGATTTGTCTAAGAGTTCAATGCAATCACATCAGATACCCCAGGGTACAGGGCATGATCTATTAGATTTAGTAAAAAAATGGAAAAAGCCCCCACCCCCTGGGTACAAGATTCTGTGTGACTTGAATATTTTAAGAGAATATTTTTCAATATTTAATAAAAAAATATGGACAATTTGTTATATTATGATAGTATTGTTTTAGCCAATTGACACCCTTGACCAATTTCAAGAAACATAAACTAGTTGTAATAACAGTTTACAGTGCAACCGTTATCCATATGACCATTAATGTTTAATAATATGCCAATATATATGGTCTATATATTTATACAGTATATGTTAAAATATGCCAAATATAATTCGAACTGAGTTTCAATGACAATATCATACGTATCTTTGCTAACAAATTCCTCAATTGAATTTGCCACTATGCATTATAAACAGGCATGTTTTGTATGGGTATACTATATTAATTCAAGGTCCGAATTAGCGCTCAAAAACAGCTTCGCAATTTTTTGAAAGATCTCTCGTTAGAATACACATTTTAGCCCCCCCCCCCCCTGAGAGTATGAATTTTCAGAAGCGAATGTGCATGCAGTGATTTTGCGCTGGATAATTAACAGGCCTTTTCGTAAAGAAAACTGGACGTATGCGGTAATTCGCACGCGTAAATCGCGTAAATAACTTTGCGCATGCGAATCGCACAAACTGATCAGTTATGGCACAGTGGTTATGAACGCCAGACCTAACTTAGTATATTCTCTACACATGTGTTGTCCTTTTTTAAACGAAAAGAAAGCTGTATTGGTTGATATCCGTTGTAAGATGTTATCTTTCGCTTTAACGTGTTAGTTTAGTTGTAAAACGTAAAACCAGTACTGTATGCTGTGAAAACTGTTACTCTTGGCTGAAAGACGACGATTAAAGTCCGTTGCAAGACTTTACGTTGGGAGACCTTACTTTGCACTGTGAGACCTTACGCTACATTGTGAGACCTTACATTACGTTGTGTGACCTTACGTTTCATTGTGAGACTTTACGTTACATTGCAAAACCTTACGTTACGTTATGAGATCTTACGTTACGTTGTGAGACCTTACGTTACATTGTGAGACGTTACGTTACATTGCGAAACCTTACTTTACGTTGTGAGACCTTACGTTACATTGTAAGACCTTACAGTACGTTACGTTATGGGACCTTGCGTTACATTGTGAGATCTTACGTTACATTGCGAAACCTTACGTTACGTTGTGAGACCTTGCGTCACGTTGTGAGAACATGTGGGATCTTAGGTTAAGCCGGTTTTCCTCTGGTGAATTTTGTTGCGCGAAGCGACCTTTTTCTTTTGTCTTATAAGCTCTCGAGTGGAACTAATTAGAAATCTATTCCAATCTAATAGAAATGTCGCCTGACAAAATTCGCCAGTGGAAAACCAGCTTTAAACCGTCTAAATATCCAGCGATTGATTGAATTCTTGTCGAAAACTCCTCGCAGACAGAACATCTTAATTTTTCAACCTTTTTACCATCTCCACTAAACCTTTTTACAGTATTAAGGTACTGTAACGTTCAAATCACATTCCAACTTTTCACGTTTAGTCATATCAAATACACCTGAGACGCAAGCTATCCAGCTTTAAACAGCGAGCCGAATGACCAAACCATGAAATGGTGTTATCACGTTTGAAGTGTGATCTTTTTTGACATGCGAGATGACAGCCGCAAAGCCGAAACTTCCCGAAACTCAAAGGCAAAACTTCCCGCATATATCTGGCCTGAGGATTTGGTGACGCGCCTGACACAGCAATTTCGCGAAATATATATATATAAACAGAACAGCATCGCTAAATGAGTTTTGCAACTTTCAGAAAAATTGCTTCGCAGATTTTCGCAATTTTTAAAATCGCTTCGCAATTTGCGATTTGCGAAGCGCTAATTCGGACTCTGAAATTATAAAATACTTTTGAAATAGCACGCTGTCAAAACCTTGAAAAAATGCTCCCAAACTGCAGGAAATCCCGCCATGATAACGCCAACCGCTGACCGTGGGTAATATACGATTGAGAAAAATGTTGCCAATTCCCCATGGCCTGGGAGAACAAGGAAAGGTAAAAAATCAACAAAAGTCCCTGGATTCCCATGGGTTCCCCAGGCAGGGGGAAGCCGATGATAGTACTGTATTAACATTTTACAGTCTGAGGTTTTCCCCTGGGCTGAATAAAATGGTCTGGTAATATCTAACAGGATAAATAGAGAGATATTACCAACACAGGAAGATAAAATTTGTATCTTCACACAGTCATGTAATATTCTCTATTTATTACAATGCTGCAGATATGATCCTAAGAGTGACGTATGGACTGAGGTTGCACCAATGAAAGTACAGAGAGGTGGTGTTGCAGCAATTGGGTTTGAAGGTTATCTTTATGCAGCTGGGGGAAATAATGGTGGAAGTTCTCTTGATTCTGTTGAGAGATATGATCCACATAGAAATTGTTGGTCTGATGTTGCTCCTATGAATCAGCAACGAGCAGGTACAGTACAATTTGTAGCTGATCTTTCAGTAATGTTTGTATCTTTTATTCTGGTAAACTCAGTCTTTTTAAAACTTGTACTGGTAGTCCAAATGGCAAAGCATTTTTTGTCTTTTTTAAGATTAATAGTGGCATTACTAATTTAAATTACCCTCACCACATTTTCACACAAACACCCTGGGAACGAGGTGGGTATTACTAAAAAGTTGGGTTTTTTTACTTTTATTATCCAAGTAATGCTTTTGACAATAATATTGTGAAAACAACAATTTCATGTAGAAGAAAAGCCAGGAAAACTGTTACAAAGAAAATTTTACTGGTGTTCCAGTCTGTTCCACAATCGTGAGATCCCCATACTAGAGTTGAGATTATGACTCACAAGTGTAATGCAGATTGGAGGGGATAGAGTTCTCCAGGGCATAGTGCCATCATGGCAGAAACGAGGTTGACTATCCTAGTGCCAACTATGAGCTACAACCCAAGCCAACCCCCCCCCCCCCCCCTCCCATCAACAGAACCTCCTCCATCCTGAGATCTGCAAAGCCACTTGTCTTGAAGGACTTGCCCTACTGACCAGAGTTTGACTAGCTATTGATGCCCCACGACAGACATTAACTCACATAATCAATGAGCAACCTGCCATGACCGTTGCCAGGATGAATAGCAAGGACATGGCGACAACTAGTGACATATCTGAAAAGAAAATCAGAGCGACCAAAAAAGAGAGAAAGGGATAAGGGGTGAAAAACGATGAACAATGACTAAGCCATTAAGACCTAGGGGTTAGACAGGGGCGGATTTAGGGTACGTCAAACACGTCACGCGACGTAGACAAAAATCCCAGACTAATTTATTCATGAATTAATTAGTTGGAAACATTTGAAATTTGAAAATTTCAAGTTTTAAAAATATTCAAATTTTTAAAAATTTTATATGAATTTATGAATTTTTGAAATATTCAAAAATTTCATTTTTGCACGTATTTAGCGCTGCTATATCGAGAAAAAAATTAATAATTCTCTGACCCAGTCCTCGGCTGGAGGACACTTAGTCTACTTCATGTAGCCTGAACGAAACTGTTCATACGGTAGGGATAGAGAGGGATGCCATTTACAAATGTGGATAATTAAACTACGTCAAAATGGCCGACTACGTCAAGATAACGAGCACTGATTGGACAAAGACAATAGAGATACGTCGGAAGTAGTGGGACTACGTCGGAAGTAAAATATTTTGACGTTCTTGGCTTTTGATTGGCTAGCAAAGGATATTTCGACGTACACGGACTACGGCAAGAGTGAAAGACTACGGCATAACCAAGCTGCCTGAGCCAGCAGTCAATCTTCTGCTTGAGTTCGATTATGGCGTTCTAAGAGACACAGAATGAAAACGATGAATTGTCGAAGACGATCTGTTGCGATTTGACAAAGAAACTCCAATCGTGTGGATTCCTCGTGGGTCAAGAGTTTTCGGCGCAGATTGGCAAGCCATTTATACATCGGGTGATCGGGATATCGACGCAGGCATATATTCCTCAGTATGCTAAAGCTGTTTCTTGAAAGAAAGTTAAGAAACGTTGTATTGCTTTAAGGTGAGTGGATACTATTTTATCTTTAGTTCCTCAGACTTGTGCAACCATAAAAAGCGTAAATTATTTAAATTAGATGGGATATGTAGAGCTCTCAAGTATATTTATGAATAATTCATCATATTATTAAGATAATGAGATGTGTTACAAATATAAGTAATCCATCACTGAATATTATAATTAAATAATCTTAGCTACTGTAGCCGAAAGTTTGGAACAATTTTAGATCAATAGCAACAGAATGTAAATTTAAAAAAAGGTAAACATTAATTTATTAAAAAAAGGCAGAAATTAGGCTTATATACTATTTCATCATCATTATTATTATATATACAATATATGTGAAGTAGCAATTTTCTAGGCTATACCAACAATGTTATATTATTAAGTTACTTAATATGACAGTAAATACCTTCTTGGGCTGATTATGGAACATCGATAACTTAGATGCTGTGTAGTGGGCTTGAGGGGGTATATATTGTCCATAGTTTGTTAATTATTAATGTATATACTAGTTCTATTTTCAATAAAAGGGATCTACACCAAACAAGCAAATTTTGCTTTCTTGTAGATTCCCCATCACTGTAAATTATTATTTTCTTCTTTCATATCTATTTGTACTATCTATATTATCTTGTGATGAAATAAAGTACATTATATATATATATATATATATATATATATATATATATATATATATATATATATATATATATATATATATATATATATATATTTTGGGGGGGGGGGGGGGGGAAGAGAAAAAAAATACTTGGTAGTTACTAGTTAGTATGAGTATGACTTGGGATGATGTAGAGAGATGAGCTTCTCTATGTCCATGAAATGTCCCATGTGGTCTATTGATACTAAAACTTCTTCTAATCAGACAGTGTTTGGCTGGATAGAGGTATTAAGGCGAGTATCTGGTGCCTCAAAACCAGATAACTCAGAGTAAATAAGGGGTAAATATTAGGTACTTAAGAATTAAGATGACTAGGATGCCCATGAAATGTGGCATACAGTATGGTCTATTCATATTGCTTCTTCTAATCAGACAGTGACTGGCTGGATAGAGGTATGTGTTAAGGCGAGTATCTGGTGCCTCAAAACCAGACAGCTTGGCAGCTAAGGGATTGCAGCAAGTGGCTGCGATTGACCTTACAAAATATTTTGGAGCCTTGGCTGTCCATGTCAAATTCACTGTAGAACAGTGATTCGTAGGCATGCTGATGATGAGCTCTGATATGGAGCAAAACAGTCCTAAAAAGTTGTCTCCAATAATGATAAAAAAAATGCAAAAACCAAGTCCTTAAAAAATCATAAAACGTTGTATAAAAAACACAAGTTAAAACTGTAAGATTTTTCTAAATAGTCTTGTCAGAATGCAGGAAATGCCATTTCAGGGAACCAAATTTTAAAAAATTTCCGGGGGGGGCATGCCCCCGGACCCCCCTAGAAATAATATTTCCGGGTTTGACGTACTCTGAAAAATTCCTGTATCCGCCCCTGGGGTTAGAGTTTATATATTAAAAGTGACGAGAACCCAGATCCCGCCCCCCAACCACCACCCTGATTCCGAGGTACAGTAGGCCACTGACACCACTATTACGTTAACTTCTTTTCTTATGGTATAATAAAATACATTTAACGAACAATGAGATTCAAGTTTTAAATTATTATGTATTTCGAATCACTTAGAGAAAATGTACCACCACAAGAGCTACTGTAACTAAACTTTTTCGTTTGCGTAATTTTACTAAATTGTAGCAATCTGAACTGTTTCGAACTCAAACCGACGAAATTCGTACCGGTTAGAAATTACAAGCCGCAAGTACAAACGGACAAATTGTAGCATGTTAAAGACAGCACAAATGATATTGGAGTTGAATTATTACAAACAAGAGTGAAATTCACAATCAATTTGAAAATATTACAAATTCAAACAGGGCCAAATGGCAAAATCGATAAGCGTCCCCCAAAACAGTCCCATAATTCCATGCGAGCTACTAATTCATCCCAGTCCCTGCAGTTTCTGAAGTGGCTAATAGCACTATGTGGTGCTATACAGTTAACCAAAGTGCCGTTGTATATGTATTATTAAGGTCTTGGAATAGCAATTCTAGGCAGCTTTTTGTACGTGGTTGGTGGATTTGACGACTCCCTTCCACTCAATTCAGCAGAAAAATATAATCCACGGACTAACACTTGGAGCCTTATTTCAAAGATGAGTTGTTGTAGAGGGGGAGTAGGAGTATGCGCCATGGGGAAAATGGTCTGGGCAGTTGGCGGACATGACGGCGGAACGTATTTGAATTCAGTGGAGTTCTATGACATGCAATTGGATACATGGCAGTTCGTCGCTCCGATGGAAGTTGGGCGTGCTGGGTGTGGAGTTGTATCTTGTATGTGCAACCTTGAGAGTTTGGGAAAAACCTATGGAATGGCCGAAACGGCGATGGTGTAGAGTAGAAAGATTTACATTGAATGTACGTTTTGTACTGTTTAAATATAATTGAGTGTAATTTCGATTTTGTTTACTTTTTGCATCACATGACACTACACGTGTTTTTAGCGTTGAAGTGGTGAATTGCATCCTCCATCTCCTTTTCTACCAAGCTTGTACACAGAGCCAGCGATCCTCTGGGCTACCGCTGAGGATCTGATTGATTGGTTTCACGTTAGTTCGATCAGTCTCGTACCCGGAATTTTGCGCCAGTATTGAACCCAGCAAACCAGTTTAAAAACACTGAAATTTTAACTACTGAAGTTGTTAACTTGTGTAATTATTTTCTCGATGTTCTTTAACACGTTATTACACGTGTAGATTTTGTAGAAATTTGTCAAACAAGGGTGTCCATTTCAGTAACTTCTACTGCTTGAAATACCCGAGCACCTAAAGTAAAAATAAATCAAGATAGTATATTACTAAAACAAACAAAATCATGCTTAATATTCTACCAAATTAATATCTCACCAAACAAACAATCATGTTCACGACCGTTATGTCCTGGGATTGGGGGGGGGGGGGGGGGGGGGGGGGGGCGGGAGGTGTGGTGGTTGATGTCAAAAAAGTGGAGGGCTAATTATTCGGTTTTACAATTTGTTAACAATCCTGCAATGTCTGGCATAGGGCTTGACGCCACGCCATTAATTACTACATGTACTATACCCGCACTAGTGTCTCTTAGAAATGATACAGTAATGTAAACCCACTACAACCTTAGGAGGGTGTAGCACTGTGTAGCTCCGTCGGGGAGGGTTTGCCCCTAATAGCTGAGGATCAGTTTGCAGGAACAGGCGATCCACCAAGACGGGAGCGGTCTTATAGGTAGAGCAGCTCCATGCAGGCAAGCCTAAACGTTTTTATAACTTATATACTTACACCCAGGGAGATTCCATCGTATTTAAATTGACTGAATTTATATATATATATATATATAATGAAAACAGTATGATAACATTGATAGAATCAGATTGAACTAACTTAAATAGCATTTTGTATAGCCATAAAGTTCTGTAACTTTAGTGTCATAATGTGGCAATATGAAGAACCAAGGAATTGCAGAAAACCTTCATCTTTTGTATTAACCAGTTTCAACTATACCTTCGTGAGGAATATGCTGCACGCTTGCACAGTACCAACCACCAAGTTAGAATTAAGAGTTAGAGAAGGTTCATCACCTGCAGTGCGAACACGATGATGACAGGTTTTCTGTTCATATAATTCTGGGTGTGACAGGTTTTCTGTTCACATAATTCTGGGTGTTGTTTTTTTTGTATAATTGTAGTTTGTTAACATTTTTGCTGCTCTAAACTAAAATTCAAGTTATAAACACGCTTGGAAGTATGAATACCAACCTTGACAGACGGCGGCTATTTTGAAATCTAACATGGCCGCCATATGGAAGAAATTCTGGAGTCAGCGGCCTGGCGGGCGTAAAAGTCATAGGAAAATTTGCTGTTATAGCTGCATTGTTTGTTGTTCCTTGATAAATGTATATGTTCTTTAAAATTTACTAAGATTATACCCGAATATACTTATTAACTTCAAGACCATAAGGTTAAACCAGTGTATGTGTGCTATGCATATATTCGCGTGTCCGTTGAAAATGTAGACCCTTAAAACGTGTATACTTCTTTTGTCTTACAAGTACGGTAAAACTGTAAAAACTGTATGGCACAGTGTAAACACGTCGAAACGTACAGTACAAGTTCTGGTACGCTACTAAACTTGTCCGGTATCGTATTTATTTAATACACCCGTTTTCAAAATTACGCGACCAGGCCGGATGTATTGCGCTCGACATGTGAGTTTTACGGCAATTCAAAATACTTCAATATAAATTAACTCAATGTAACATTCCCATGGATTGCATTGTTATACAGTATGGTTAAATAATTTGCGATTCGGTCAGCATGAACGTCCTCATTTTATTGTATTCTGACTCAGTTCTTATTGATGTCCGACATTTTGTGACAATAGCCGATTGCTATAAAGCTCGCATCACGCCACATGCATGTTACCCTAGCCTTAGAGGTTTTGGAGAAGAGAGGTTGGAGAGGAGGGCCGCTGTCCCAGTAAATTTGTTCCCCCCAAAATATGTCCCCCTCTTCGGAAATTTGACACCCCCCCTCAGAATGATTCCTTACAGGATAATTGATATACGTGTAATGTGGACAAAACTTTTTAAAAGTAAAAAATATATATTTCTGAATGATAAATTATAACAGCTAAATATATATTTAGATAAGAAACTCTTTTTTGCTTTCTAAAGAGCGTGTTGGCTCGAGGTTATTAAATGAAGGGCTCCGCGTGAAACGTCAGTATTTCGTTGTCGAAATTCTCGGCAGCTCGCCATTTTCTTGCTTTGTTATTAATATAATTTGCCGTTTTTCAAAAAAACGGTATATACGGAAGTATTTATTAAGGAAGCGCATGAATTTAGTCATACCGACATTTTGCACGTGTTTTTTCCCACCAGAATATGGTGATATGCCTGATATGGTTCAGTGTGATATTTGTGACAACTGATACCATCTTCCTTGTCTTAATTTAAGTTCTTTTCCTGAGAATGATCAGGAATGGCTTTGCCATTCATGTGTTCCATCAAAACTTAAGTCCAATTAAACCAAATTTTTTATTAAATATATTTGGCGCATGTCAACTTCCGTGGTCGCGTAATTTTTGAAAACGGGTGTAAAGTCGTAGTTTTTGACAATTAACCATGAATTAATAAACGTTGACAGTAACTTACATTTTCAATCAAGATTTTTTGAAACTTTTCACAAAGGTCCTCAAAAGGGGGTCTGGTAACGGGAACCTCTTGCCAGCACTGCAACATTACGGCATATATTTCTGGTGGACATCGATGAGGTCTTTCCATTCGATTGCCGTCATTTAGATATTGCTGGACTTCATGATATGCCAGATTATGATAGGGTGTACCACCAACCCCACAGCAGTATCCCAAATGACCACCTGAATAAAGGAAGACATGTACAACTACTTAATTTACATACAATATTGGATGCATGCAAGTGGCGATCATTTTAAAATTTCTGCGATAAACAACAAAAAATCAAGTTGTGAATGGCTATAGTGATGTAGTGTATAAAGCAAGGGCTGAAGTGTCAACACTCGAGCCGCGGCCAATTTAAGTAAATGATCAACGAGTCCTTGAAAGAACTCAACCAGCAGTGGACCAAAATACATAGCAAAAATATATGCCGCTGATACCTTTTTTTTTTTAATATGAAGTGATTGAAATCTAAAACATATTGTAGCAGAAAAGAAATTGTGACAATATGTAACCATTGTCATGACGTTTTGCCAGGATTGCGTTACAGCTTCTTGCAAAATCATTCTCATAAATCAAACGATTGCGTCATGTTTGGAAATTATTAAATTAAATGGCATTTAAAATAAAACGATCTCATGGACGCGAATTAGCACAGCTCGTACTTACTGAGCTACTGGTTGTCAGTATCAATATTTTTGAAAACAAGAATGCATGGTGAGAATAACAAATAGGCACGCGCTGCGCAGATGCGTCTACGTACACACGCGTAAAAATGTCACAGCTTATTAACAGGATGTGTTTGTAACAAGCTTGCAACAAGCCTGTTAACAAAAGCTGCTATTTTATCAAGCCGGTGAAAGCTTCTTGTTGTCATCCTTGTAGCAACTAGCCTGTTAATTGCAGAGCGCTAGTTACAAGTCACAAGTCCGTTGGTGGAGTCATGATCTTGTTATTGCTGCGAGCCGTAAGGCGAGCAGCTCACTAATCTTGACGAGGTCTGGGTCGAGTTTATATGCGTTCACAAACTCGATTTAGGATTTCGTGGGCGATGATCTTCGGTATACGCAATGTCTACCGATCAGCGGCAGGCATTATTAAATTGTGCGTACGCTACACCTGGCATTGTTTGGCGGTGGAATATATTGATTTATTAAAGAGAAGTGTATTTTTCTACTATACTATTATATCAAACACAACTCTATTTGTTGTTGGAAGTATATATCAAGGCCACAAAAGGCTAAGCGACATTTCGAGGGGCAGACAGTGTATTTATATGAGTCTTTGTTCATTAATTTTTATATGACACACCACACCATTGTGCCAGATGATTTCACTTAACATTTTAAGCATGCGACGTTATTGTCAACACTCACGCCACGCGTATAAAATTGAGCCATTAAAGATGGCAACAGCCGCTATTGCTGCAAATCAACAACCTAAAACTGCATAGATTGCCGTTCTTCACTTCAAGCAAGAGTGCTGACGCCATCACTCTTTAATGGCTCGATTTTATACGCGTGACGTCCATGTTGAGGAAAACGTCGCATGGTTGAGCTCGGGATACACGTGCGATTTTTTTCTCGCGCTGGTAACGCAACGGGTCAAAAGTTATTGCGTTGCCGGTACGAGAGAAGTGGCTACACGTGTGATAATTTTATGATGGAGTCGCAATAGTGACACCATGACGTGTCGAAGAGCGAAGCGTTGGCTTCGGCAATGCTGTTGCTGTGAAGTCGATTCTGATAGAAAAAAAGCGTTTAAAACGTTGAATGGAAAGAATGTTATTTTTGTGAGCGATTTCCATTATTAGCTGTCCCTGATACTTTGATTCTTCAAGTTGAAGAATCCATGCGAATGTCATTTTCATACTTTGAAGCATAGTAAGATTGTCATTCTCGTCGCTACTTTCTCTGAGAACATCGACGGTCGACTAATCTATATCTGTACTAAACCGAGACTATTCAAGGAAAGAAAACGAGCATGCTCTACATCAAACTGATCATTCTAAAGCGAATTTTATTAGCCAGTCTGAAATAAACACTGTGTTTCCTGCTAAAACCAGGCTAAAACAATGCCTATGTAATTTAATACTTTCGGCAATCGTTGCAGAAAGTTAAACCATTTTAACTTGCGGCAACGATTGCGGAAGGCATCAGGTTGCAATTGCGTTGCCGCGCAAGATATGATACATGCGCGATTCCCTCTCTCGCGCCAGCAACGCAGTGAAATTTGACCCGTTGCGTTGCCGGCGCGAGAAAAAAATCGCACGTGTGTCCCAAGCTTTAAGCTCTTTAATTGAAAATTCTACGGACGATAACAAGTATTTTACTACTAAATAGTAAATGGTAGCAACTCGCAGCACTTCACTTTTGATAAAAACTTCTAGTATACAAGTTATAGACTCTTTAACCAAACTGGGAACGACGACAACGCGTGCGAATGCAATGCATCTCGGTCACAGCTTGTCGCAACATCCTTGTAACAACTTGCTTGCAGGTCTATATGGAATACGGCAACCCGGCGTTTTTTTACGTGTGTAGTATAAAGTAATACGCCGGGGTTACACGAACGTGTGTGCTCTCTATCTGACTAGATATACTTAAACTCGCTTTATACTAACACTTATTAGCCGACAAAGTCGATTTTCTTTGATCTACCGCGGGATATATATCACGAATATCCCTAATCGCATGCGCGATTAGATACATTGCTGCCTGCATTCACTGATCTCAACTAATAGACGCCTGCACCGCTGTCGTGCGTGTAATGTAAGTTAACAAAAGAATGTCTTCGGAGCCAATCAAAACATAGAATAAAACGATTGACTCACGATAAACCACCGAAACCAAAACAACTATTGTACACCAAGTATTTCAGAAGTCATTGTTGACAGCATGGAGCGAGATAGTCGAGGAGCGGGATATATTCAAGGGGAAGATTTTACAAATTTAGTAAGTATTGTAAGTATGAATCGTATAGGCCATTCTTAATTGTGATATACTACAGTAGATAATGTTGGAATGATGATAAAAGTTTTTGAAAGCAAATTAATCTGGTCGTTGCGTGGAAGATTTCATATTCAGACGAGGCAATTTATATGGCCAACATGTCTGATCGTGCTTCGTAAACTGACAAGACTGTGCGTTGCCGAATGTGCGTTGCCGAACAGAAATGGATGACCTTCTAAGAAAACAAAGTTAGCTTCATGGTCGAGCAATAATGTCCAAAACCTATGGTAGTCCACTAGCGAAATATGCTATTAAATAGCATTGTCAATGTAGAATTGTAGATGACAAATAGTCAAATGTCATGGCTATGTTGATAGCGTGCCCTGGTAAGTCTACTGTATATACAGTATTAATGGAGTAAAATTGAATGTGATGCAAAATCTGTGTCATGAATGTGCAAACATTTCTTCTACCTTTTACTGCATGTATGCATATGTCTTGAAGAACAATTTATAGCTTAATGTATGGTTGCTCTTATAATTTTGATGACATTGCTGGACATCTTTTTCATTCACTATTAAATTTTACAGCATGCAGTAATACTAGAGATGCTTGTTATCTCAAGCGATTTCCTTTACCTTCTAACTAGATTGCATTATTGTTTGACAAATTGTTGTAACAAAGATATTTAGGGGGGCCCTGTCGGGGAACCCTAGCCCCCTCAGGACAATTTACAGATTTTTCGGGGAATGATCTGGAAGCTAAGAAATATTGTATTTTTAATAATTGGTGAAGAACTTTTTAACTGATTAAGCCAGACAAGTCAGTATAATTAATGCTTTAATAGTGGATACGATATATATATTGTGCAGAAGCCAACAGTAATAAGTACAACACACAAAATTCCATTTTCTGTCTGCAATATTGAATGACAATGGCAAACTGGTTAATGCATGACCACACTAGGTGCATGTTCAACAGATTTTTTCTTTATTGATACTTTGAAAATAAATACTGTAGCTTGTTGGTTATTGCAATAATTTCACGCTGAAAAGATGGGAAAAGCTGTTCTAGACGTTCAAGTTTTGACCCCCCTGTCGAGGAGCACCCCTGTTCATGACTATAGCTTTTAGTACCATATAGCTTTAATAGTCAAACTATCAGTGCACTGCCTCTCACCACTGAGGGCCGGAGTAAAGCCAAATTGGATTGAGTCGGTATTTGAATACTGACCATTCATTGGAACTCATGCCATGCAGATATGAGTAAAGTTGTTAGTGCTTATATAGCCTCCTGCACTTTGCTGGCTTTACTCTGAGTCGAGTGAGTTCATTTTTTTAAAATTAAAACACAGCATGGCCTCTGAGCATAGACAATTTTGTCAAAACTCTTATTCAGCTCTAGAATCTAGATCTGAATACAAGGTTGTTACAACTATACAATTCCATCAATTTTGTCAAGAATCTTCTTCAGCTATGAATACAAGGTTATTACAAGTACACAGTTGCGTCATTGTTTTTACCGTAATAGCTATAGGCATTAAACGCAGTAGATACATGCACGGCTGGGCGTGCCTATTTTTTATATCAAAAGTCGGGCAATTTCGGTTTCAGTCGGGCAAAATGTTCTCCGCCCCCCGCCCCCCTACAAATTTGTGCCCGTACACCTGCCACGGTTGAAATCCAAATATTACCAGAACATCTGCAAATGTTCATATATTACCAGGGTTAAGTCACGTTGGCCTGAAAACAGAGAAAAAAATCTTCTCAACGTTTCGAGCGAAGGCCCTTTACTAATTTCTCCTGACGAAGGGCCTTCGCTCGAAACGTCGAGAAGATTGTTTTCTCTGTTTTCAGGCCAACGTGACTTAACCCTGGTAATATATGAACATTTGCAGATGTTCATGTTGAATTTATATATATATGCGTAAATAGAAAAGGATAGATTAGCTATCGACAAGTGACGATAGGTGTTGTTGTCCATTCCAGAAAAATACTCAAAATACTTACACATCAGTTTCTTTTGTGAAAACTCTATCACACATGGACTCCAGTGCCATCCATTTAAAAGGAAGCAACCTGTTTGGAGCTGCTCTGTAGTAATCCTGATCGGAATCAATATTTCGTGCAATGCCAAAATCTGCTACTTTAGCGCCGTAATTTTCTACTAATAAAATATTCCAAGCAGCTAGATAATAGCGTATGAAACTAATATCAAGAAGCTGAAGAAAAACCACTTAAACAAAATACACTGAACTGTGGCTAATATTATAAGTTCTGGTTATAAATATTTTAAGGCAAGGTGAATCTATTCAAGCTTACTTGGTAACCTACACACGTAAAAACGCACAGTCTGATCAGCGTTGATATCAGATCTGTTCAGAGAAAAGTGGCGCCTGACAGCTTAGTTAGAATTTCTAACAGACTGAACAGATACAGCACTATATCAAGCTGGTACAGCACTGACCGTGTCAGGCTGATACAGTTTGACAGAATCTGTTCTGAACATGCAGTCTGTTGTATATGCTATCATATTTGTATCATACCTGCAACTAGGTGTATCATAGCTGATACTGCAACAGGCTGTATCAGGGATCGCTACATTTTTCTGAACAGATCTGACATCATGCTACATCAGGTCTGACACAGAGTGTGCGTTTTTGCGTGTGTACTGCTGTCTAGGGTGTCTAAAAAGTTATTCATTCGACAAATAAAATCGTCTGACATTAGACAGAGTGAAAGAATAAAAGGGTGGTTCTTGGCCAGTTAAGGCGCAGAAATGCATGGTTTAAGAGCGGTGCCAAACTTCCCAAAATGTCAACCAGATGCAATGCCGTCCAACACGGATATATTTTTTAAGAGTTAAGGCTGTTTTTCCACTAGGCGATATTTTTTGAGCGAAGCGACATTTTGCTTTTGACTTGGCTGATTAGTTCCACCTGAGAGCTTACGAGACAAAAGGAAATGTCGCTTCGCGCGACATTTTTCGCCAAGTGGAAATCTAGCCTTACATCCTAGAGCGCGAAGCATTATGTTAATAATATACACGAAAAAAAATCTCAATTTTTGATTGGCTGAGTGCTGTGCTCAAGTATAAAAATAGTTCTAAGGAAATACAGTTTAAATTTTTTGATCCAAAGAGCTAATCAAAAAGAAGATAAACTGAAAAGAGTCAATCACGTTCTAAGCGGATTTTGTCGGATGATATATATTTTCCTTGTACTCAGGCTTTTCATGCACAAAATAAACAAATTTGGAGGCCAAGTTTTGGAGTAGTGGAGGATAATTTGTTCAGATTTGAAGCTATAGATCGTTTTCACTCACGTGATCGGTGGCCCCATTGGGGTGGTGAAACAATACGAAATATTTGAATAAGAAAGAGCTAATTCCCATACCGTACACCAATATGGCCGCCATTTCATTGTTTTGGTACACCAATATGGCCGCCGTGACGTCAGATGAAAACGATCTATAATTAGTAATTATTCTTGAATATTGTCAAGTAAAGTACCTGCAAGAAAACTAGAAGATTCGTTGTGCTTTGAGTAAACTTTTTCAAGTATTAGTGAAAGAAGCGAAGCGTTTTTAAACAATCAAATATACGAAAAGTGGACGGACCGAAAGGGCACTGTAATACCGTAAGTACAGTTGACTTGAACATATTTTCCTATATATTATTGTGTAATGGAAAAGCATAAACTCGTGAATTTTTCAAAAACTTCAAATAACACCTCTTCCTCGCGCGGACTTTAGTCTTGGAAAAACTCACTCGTGCATATTTTTTTCCAAATTGCACTCGAAACCAATGCTGATTACCTATATATATATATATATATATATATATATATATATATATATATATATATATATATATACAAACAACACTGGCACATATGGCGTCGCTTGTGAAAAGATTGTTTGGGATTATATGCATGATGAACCAAATGCCACACCTTTTGAGAAATTAAGAACTTCGTCCCTTCACAGACATTTTGAGCAATTGTAATTTGGTCAGCCAGAGTAATTATGCATCATTTATTTAGTTTTAGTTCTCCGACAAAGTCTCGGATTTCTTCAAATGCAACGCCATCTAAAACAAGGATAATTCATTTAGTAATGGAAATTTACTTTTAGTAATGCATGGAAATGGGTACATATATAATATAAATAAACGCAAAATATGTTCGATTGAACTTTCTTGTTTGCTTTTTCCAATTTACCAATCTTTCATCAGACAGTTTACTAGCTCTGAGCCTCTGAGAAAAAGTTCAGTTGGTACTTTGACTTCCTTGTTTGGGTTTTTCTTTAGAATTTAGGACAGAAGCAGGTCAAACTGCATTAGCGTTGGTCTTCGATCAAATTTAATATATTTGTATGATCACAGAATAACTAATCAGAAGCCGCGCCATGCAGGGTGCATTGACGTTTTGCAATCGAGTCGCAGACTGCTTTCGGAGGCAAATTCATGTTCAGCGTCCCTCTATTTCCCTTTGTTTCAGCGCCGAGGATCGGATACGAGCTTTGTGGGGCGGGGCGGGGGCGGCGATAAAATAAAATGAAATGAAATAAAACAAGTCTCTTGAGAATAAAACAAGCGCCAATGAGGCTTAACGGTTATACCTATGTTAAACATGATTAAATAAATAAATCTCAACCAGCCATCCCATCGATTGACCAATCGATCAACCTTTCAATTCAAACAAACCTTTGACAGTTTTAACCGCAACAACAGTAGCAGACAAAATTTCTGGGTTTTGATTCACGCTTCTTTTTTTAGCAATTTTCCGCAGTTTGTTTCTTTGATTTTTAGCCACACGACTCTTGTTTCTGGGTTTAAGAAGATCAATTCCATAAGCTTTTCCTTCGTACATCTGGCCAAACAGCCCTTCACCAAGTAAATTGGAGATAACGAGAAGGTTAACTGGTAATTCCCAATCTTTGTCGTAGGAGAGGTTGTGCATTTGTTCATTTAGCAACTTCTCAGAATCGATCTATAGGTTTCAAAGTTTAGTAAAATATATTTAAAAATAATTAAAAATTAATTGTTAGTGATTCCTTGGTTTTACGGTTCATAATGCATTTTGAGTGTTGTACGAGTTGAAGCTGACTAATATCATTACACAAACACCTCCAAGAGGTCTTTTAAAATAAGTTTTAAATTAATTAATTCTTGAATACATACGTGAGCCAGATACTTACCCAGCCAGTTCCTTGCATGTAGGTTTTTAGCAAGAATTTTGATCTGCGCTCTCGACGATAAAGAACCAAACCAATTATTGCAGCAACTATCAGCAAAAAAACACAGGCAACAACAATCCCAATAATTATTATTGTTTTGTTGTTGGTTTTAGGCACCTTCATGGTTGTTTGTTAGAAAAAGGATTTAAACGAATTCATAAGAAATTACGTAAAGACCAAAAAAGGTGTGAAACTTGAAAAAGAAAGTAAGAATTAAAATAGAAAGTAAAAACAAGCAGGATTTGACAAAGGAATCAGGTGTTACGTAAGTCTTGAACAGAGATAGAAGTTGAAATATTAACCAAAAATAAGGTTATTAAGCAGTTTATTACATGGCACTTTTTATTTCAAAATCAATCTTGTATTTCTTGGTCTTCGCTTCCTTTAACTTCGTCAAAACACCGAACTATAGCGTTATTTTCTGCTGTTTCTTTCTCGTCTGGATACTAGAATTTAATTTTATAATGTTCATCGTCGTTTATTTCATTTATTTTCGTCATTTTTCGGCAATAAAAGTTTATTATTGGGATTTTTTGTTTGTTTCATGATCCAATCGTAGGCCATCAACAATTTTCATAATGCCCGCGGGCATTACGGAGAAATCTCGCCACGTCTGCAACCACTGATCTCTATATAAACTGGATGGGGCATGAGGCCGGATTTTGCGTGCCAGCTGTATGATGACGTGACCACTATAAGATGGCCGCCACCAAAGTTCATAAGCTTTCGTAGATCCAGGTGAAAACAGACAAAAAAAAGTTATTTTAAGAACATTTAAACGAATGTAAGGACAAAAGAAGTACTCATTAAGGTTTAAGACGCTAATCAGTTCTTGTTATTTTTTTGTATTACTAAGCTGTAAATTTTAATAAACCTTTAAATTTCGTTGTTTTTCTTCAGTGCCGACAACGAAGAAACTTCACGATAATATAAACAGAAAAACAGACTATAAAATCTGCGAAAAATTTCAATTGTACCTTTTAAAGTAATCTTAATGCCTTAACAATATTTCGTGTTGTGTACTTGCCAGCTTTGGACTGTATTTGTTGTTAAACAGCCGAAAACTAAACTCTGTTGTTTGCTTTACGGCTTTTCCGACTCCCCCGGCACAGAGTACTTATTATTGCATCCCCGGGTAATCTGACCTTGCTGACGTCAAGATTGCTTATGCTAGTCAACTTTAGGATTGGGAACAAGTTCTGAGGCCGCAATGCGTCATATGTTCCACTACGTAAGATGGCGACGACTGGCACGAAATGTTTGACTGCTGGCCATAGGGAATGGCCTATCCAGTTTATATTAATCAGTGTCTGGAACCAATCATAGCGCGCGATATTACCGGGAGTAATCCGTGCCATAAAATAAAAGTTATTTATTAAATTATTTAATAACTAGAAATACATAAATGCAACAACCCCTCGCCTGCTTTTATATGCTTTTTGAAATACACCCCACCCACCCCACCTTCCAATTAAAATAAGCACTCCTGATATAACTCCTCAGGATAATTACAGAATTTATGATTAGGATGACTGAAATGAAAGTTGAACATATCAAAGGAAAACTTACAGATTTCATATTAAACTCTGGTTGTAAAAATATATTGTTTTTAGCCATTTAGGAAGTTTCCAAACAATTGCTTTTATGTTTTGCAATGGCAGGATTAAAAGTTAACAGCTCAAAAACTACATTTATAATAGGAGATAAAAACAACAGACAACCTATAAATTTCAGTCTGTATAATACTGGACAAAAGAAAATGGACAAACAAAGCCTATGAGTATTTATGATAAGTGCTTGCAATTATTAAAGTCAATGAAAAACATCACGTCCACAGTAGCAAAGGGAAAGCACGAAAAAGTGAAGCTGTATACTGCTTAATGGGTAAAGCAAAAACTTGAAAACAACATATAAAGGACAAGGTATAAAACTTTATATGATAGTTGCTAGATTATAAAGTTTACAGTAACTTACGAGTGTCTAAAAGGGTTTATATTTAAAAGTCTTGCCGTTCTTGGCGTTTACAGAATATATATTAATGAATAAATGCTGATTACAATCAGCAAAATAAATAAAAACAAATGCCCTACCGTCAACTTTAACATTATTTTGAGACCACTGAGTGACCTGTGACCACAAACACTACAATTGAGATCGAGTTTTTGTTTACCATACGTTTGGTTTCTTCAGATTTTCTGGTTTCTCTTCAAGATATATTAAACCGTCCGTTTGTATCCTTTTATTCGTTGTTCTGCTTCTTTCCGTTTAAACGAAACCATTTGAAACTATTTTGTTTCGCAAAATATGGAAATAACTTAGCCTCCTCCGCAGGCAACTCTGTGTCCTCCCAGATGTGTGAGCTGATTTATCCGAGCATAATATTTAGCTGACACGAGCTGGCATAGGTAAATCCTATAGATCGTTTTCATCTGACGTCACGGCGGCCATATTGGTGTACCAAAACAATGAAATGGCGGCCATATTGGTGTACGGCATGGGAATTAGCTCTTTCTTATTCAAATATTTCGTATTGTTTCACCGCCCCAATGCGGCAACCGATCACGTGAGTGAAAACGATCCATCTATCGCCCACAGTTCCCCATTTTCCCAGACACGGTCGCTGGAAAACACAGAGTTGCCTGCGGAGGAGGCTAGAAATAACCGTAAGTTTGCCTCAAAGGTAGTCACCAGTGCCCAATTATTCTTACCGCGTGACACCCTACGACGTATATATATAAACCATTTCCAGATTTTGTCTCCCTTGCTTTTTCTACACGCGTGTAAAGTGGACTCCACGCATGTCGAGATTAGCACCCTCACCCGGGCTCCGGGCCTTCGGCCCTACGCCCGGGCTCGGGGATTAAAATATAAAATGAAGTATGCAATGATATTTTGACTATCACATCAGCGGAATTTTTTTATTTCAGAATTATAGTTGCAGATCAATATCAACAACAGATCAACAAGACTCAAATGACCAAGTGTAAAAAGAACGGAGTTAAAATAGACACAAGCATGAGAAAAAGATACTTTCCCCTTTCTTTTATGCATGCTCTCAGGTGGATACAACGTCTACTATATTAAAAATAAGTATGCTAGGCATGCATGTCTCAACTGGCATGAATTACTTACAGCTGGACAATGTTATTCGAGTATATATGCATGCAGCATGCTGAAGTAACCACTGTAATCAAAGTTAATAGAACTTATACATGGTTTGGAAACCCGTCCAAATCATTGTTCCATGTTTTTGTTCAAGTGTATGGAAATTTGTGCAACTTCACTGGTGTAGTCCTTCATCGTCACGAGTTGTGCTGCTTTATCGTCACGTCATATTGAAAGACAATAGAGTTCTATGGAACTCTATTGTCTTTCAACATAACTATCACTTCATGTTGAAAGACAATGGAGCTTCCAAACCATGTATACGTTATATTAACTATGCTGTAATAGACCACTTCCATAAAGGTCTTCTCTTTAAATATTCTTTTACGTGTATCTAAAATCTAAATGAGCCTTTTTGGCCTCCTTATGAAACAAAGATTCTTCTGAATTGCAGACATACAAACGAGTCCAGAAAGGCTTATTAAGATGCACATAAAATAATATTCAGACTATAGTCGCTATTATGAAAGTGGTCTATTGCTGAACTGTTACTACTTGTAAAACTAATTAGTTATTTTATAGCAAGTCATCAGATATATGCCAGCATATAACACAGATACATGGAGTTAATGTTCAAAACACAGTTTTCAATGCCTGGAGTCAATAAAGTAGAAATACTAATTGGAAATACGCAATTATACTTGCATAAGTTTCAATGTTATTAAAACACAATACGTTAAATTGGCCATGGCCATGACAATGACCAAACAGCACTAGTAATTTAAAATGAACAAAATCTTATCAAAGGCATACTCAATGTGACCCACAAAATTCCCACTATTAATACATGTGCAATTCATGAATATATAGTTTACAATGAATAATAATAATAATAAAAATAATTTTGTGACGCAGCTGTTTTACGGCCAATGGAAGGCTGTGGTCAGCGGCATGTAAACTTTAACCTTTGAACTCCAAGTAAACTGCATGGAAAGCTAACTCCATGATTGGGTGAAGCCAAACTTCCTCAACATGGTCTCTCGTTCCGTATGATGATATATAACATACAACCGAACACGCGTGTATGATGCATTTCATCATACATGTGCATGATGCGCCAATTAACGGATTAAAACTCACTGCGCATCCCACAATCTTTGTCAAGAACTGTTGACCATAAATTACAAACACTATTAGGGGGGGTTCGACGGGGAGGAGGTGGCTAAAAAAAAATCCCGACATTTTTCAGATTAGGGTAAGGGGGTTCATTAATAACCTCTTTATTAGAAAAACATGCACATGTATGATGAAATGCATCATACACGCGTGTTGGGTTGTATGTTATATATCATCATACGGAACGAGAGACTGTATTGACTTCCGGCCGCTGGGGGTAGCCATGAACGTTAACGTCCACAGAACGTATGAAGTGGACAGTGAAAAACTGAAAACTCGCTGCAAAAACCAACCAGAATTTACAGTTTTTTAGACGTAAAGTGTCTTAGAGATGATAACGAAGAAGCTAGTACGTATTAGACTTATCGGCCTTGTACCTGAACTATTTCTACCCACGAAAATGGATTGAACGACGAAATATCTGCCGACTGCCGAACAAAAGCAAAATTCGAGTCATCAATTAGTAATGAGATTAAGACTAAATTACAGCTTTATGTTATGGAAATGCTAAATCTTACATTTTTCGATACGATGAATAACTCCAGAGCTGTATAATAACACCCAGTAAAGTGCATTTTGTTTTTTCCTACTGAAAATCGAGAAATTTAAAACCCAACTGTTTTTATAAACAAACTCTTCATTTTAAACCTGGGATTCTTATGTATTTCCTTTATATTTGTCCAAACCATGGCAATTTTGGTTGCGTATTGTTGACTTTCATTTGAGAGCTTATATATATTTACTGTTTTTCTTGTTTTTACTCATCATGTCAGTGCGCACCTACTCTATGGTATATTGGAATTTGATCTAAGCTTGAAAGTGGTTAATATAACAAGTTCAGTTTTTCTTTGATTTCAAGCTGTTTTTGCAACCCATTTCACCAAATTCAACTTAATTTTTTCTCGGTTATAAAGTAAAAGGGACTGGGGGTGACGTGCATGGCGGCACCCATGTTCGCCATTTTTGGCTTCAAAACGTGCAAGCGAGTTATCATTCCAGTCTTTTTAGAGTTCAATGGTTAAAGTCAGTTCAATGACTTTAACTGCAATATTGTCAGTGAGGAACGATTCTTTTGTCTATATTGTTTGATCTACAGTCCTGTCGCCGTGGTATCTTAAACTATACTGAACTAATAAGAGTAGGCAGCATAACCACGGAGACAAAACGATTCCTTTGATGCCCGCTTCATTGCTTTTCCCGTGGAAATACATAAGTGTTGTCCTGTAATGACTCCATTGAGAAAAATAGCGTCAAAATTCCAAAAGAATTATCGAAGCAACCAACTGACCTCTATATATAACTGGACTGTGGATGCCCCACGAAAAAATGGCCCAAATACACGCCATCAGACGCCATCTTGTTAGGTCTTAGCCGTGACTGACCAATCACAGGCTAGCTTTTGGCTAACCGTGTCTTATGAGAGTAAAAAGAGCATGGAACCAAATTTAAAAAAAAACAAAAACGAGCTGAGAGTTGACTAGCCTGGTACCCTGGCCCAATCAAAGAATATGGGCCAGGTAACCACTAAAGATTTCTGTTTTCCTATTGGTTGAAACTTTCACGGATTCAGGGCATGCGCAGACATACAAGTGGATTTAGACCTGAATGACGCTAGATTGTAATTAGTGGTTGGGTACCAGGCTAAGAGTTGACAAACATTTTGAAAACCAAAAACCCTTGTCGGTAAGCAAAAAGTGCAACTAAACCAAACATATTTACAGATTTCTTTTTAAACGATAATTCTGAATGGTTTTTTGTTCTATTTGTATGTTTCTTGACTTTCTTCGTGTTCGGGAAGATGTTTATTTTAACTGTCCGTTTTGACTGCTTGCTTCATTCGACAACAAATATGGCAAAGGAAAAAGCTTGAAATTTTCAACAGAACCTTTGTTTCACGCCATAATTTACATGTATTTCACTGTCTTTGAACTTTTTACTTTAAAAAATAATTAAATTTTTATGTAAACGTTTAATTTGAAAGCTTTTTTTTAATACAAAAGTATCGGGGACCTGTGACTCCAGTTATATATGTTTAGGTCAGTGGAAGCAACACAATCAAATGCACAATCAAAGATGGCGGCGTTCTTCGGGCTGCTTCGTTATTCCCCTGCAAACGTTCAACAACAGTTCGACTTTCACCGTTTCACGTACCAAACTAGGGCGCTTATACCAAACACCACCAGCCAGCCAGCCAGTACATCGTGGTAGTGCGTGCAATCTTTAGACCAGTTGACACAAAAACGAATATATTACTATAGGTTATTATCCTCGCTTCTTTGTGTTGGTAAATTACAAGTGTGATTCAGGAGTTACAAAGAGGAAAAATATCAAAGTTTGGATTTTTTGAAATATCATAAAAATGTTCAAGGTGCTGTAAAACAACAGTTTGTTCGCTTTCGTATTATAGCCAAACCAGATGTTCTCTTGTATATGAGTTTGCAATATTGATAATTGATACGCGAGATTGCAATTTTGATTGACGGATTCATCGAGCAACTTCAAATGCTTTCACGTTTATCACGATTGATTGACATGTCGCTCCAAAAAATTGTTTTAAATGCCAAACTTTGGATAATGCGAAATTCTACGTAAAATTAGTTTCTTTATGTGTTGTTTGAAACCGATTGAACATCCGGTTTGACTATAAAGATACGAGATTCAGAATGACAATGCCATTAATTTAATTGCGTTGATTTAAAGATGCTTAAGCAACTCTATTATACAGCCTAAAGTGCATGTATCGAAGACTTACCAAACGAAGTTTTATGCTGATATTCGGAAAAGTAAAGCAGATATTGACGAAAGAAATACGCAAATTCGCGGCCGCCATTAAAATGAACGTGTTTATTTGAGACTGGGTCTATTATTTAAGCGCAACTTGGAAGAATCTCATTAAAATTAAATTATTCCATCATGCCATCATCATGCACGATTTGTTATACAAGACCAATATGATATTATTAAAGCAGGAATATCCTTGCATAAGAGTCCAAGTATTCTAGTAGTTTGTTTCAATCAATTTTCCATGAAGATTTTTAGAGCGACCTTACTACAAACAAGAGTTTTTCAGCGTAATATGCCTATTATTTGCATATTATTTAACAAAACTTTGGAGGCAGAGCAGTCTCGAGCTCCCAGGAAGTGAACCGTTGGAAAATAAGCGAATATTTCTTGTTTCTTGTCCCCTGTTCTTATACCATACCATGCTAATCACAGTTCCGCTATACTTTTAAATTTAAGATTATAAAATATATCATGTAAGTAAAGCAAACGACAACGAAGGTTGAATTTGATGTATTGTATTTCTATATATAAAATACATGTATAAACTAGCAATTACATATACATACATATTTTTATACACATTCATACCAACATAAAGATAGTGTCTCTAGCCGACTAATACTGTCTTTGTCAAGAAGAAACCACGACGTTAGAATTGAAATGTTGGTATATTGAAAATGTATTGTACTTTTCTTC